>RJWM01003233.1:0-116186 GCA_004363535.1 Dasyprocta punctata | reverse complement strand
TCGAATTTTTGGCAGGAGTCAAATGATAAAATTCTTTTAATTGGTCAGTTAAGTGTCCATGCTAGCTGCAATTATTTCAAATAATTCCATGAATATAGAGCAACTCCATGAACACATGGTAAGTCTAAAGCCTCCTTTCCTCCAAGTCTTCCTTTCCTGGCATGGGAATTTAATTAAAATTGAATGTGCTGGCTGTTTCCTTGCCTGTTAAGGCTTGCGGCCAGCTCTTGCTATCAGATCTGAGAGTCGTGACAGCTTTTCACCGATGATGCTAGCTGCTCAAAGAAAGTCTGTGCAAACAAGAATGGATTACCTTAATTCTTTTACCCTTCACTCGCAACTTGCTTTGTAAAAGCCAAAACAGTCATTTTATGCAAAGGTAAAATTTTATATTTCACTGTCAAGCTTTTTGCCTCACCTGGATTTTCAAGAAGAGCATGTAGAAAGTGTAAAACCAAAAAAAATAAAAAAAAATAAAAAAAAATAAAAAGACTTTCCTTCAGTCTTCAGTTTTTATCTGGTTAGCGAGAATACTTCACTAATACTTCTTGACAGAATTTAAAATCTGGCATCTGAATCCCAAGAGTTAGGGTATATTTCTGTGTGGAAACAGTTGTAATCTTAAATCAGGAAATTTGTTGCAATTTTTCTCTCCCAAAGTTGAAAACTTTCATTGCCCAACATCTTTCCTGTAATTGTATATATAAACCTTAAAGTACCAATCCTCAACCACCAAATGATGACTTTGATTGTTTTAATTTTCTGAAAACAGTTTAATTCCATTAATATCTGCTTAATATTTAATGAGTGACTTAGGATGGTACATGGCATTCTGATAAGCCTCCCCATTGTAGAGAATATACAAATTTAGATCTAATTGGGAGAATAAGTGGATCCTAGCGAGAAAACCCGAAGAAATATGTCATTCCTTTAGATATGACCTTTTTTCATCAGCATGCTCTCCTTTAGTAGTAGTCTGACACCATTAACAGGAGTTTGGGAGGGTAATGTTTAAGCATGTGAAAGAAAAGTCTAAAACTATAGTCTTTTAGTAACGTAGATTGTTACTTAAGTTATGATTTCAATTCAATTTGCTTTACTTCAATTGAGTGAAGCTATTGACCATTTATTTGGTGCTAAGTACAAACTGTGCCATGGGTAGTGATTATTAGCAAACATGTCCAATAGGAGATAACTAAACCTCTTTAGAAGAGTCATTTCATTTATTAAAACACAACTTTGCATTAACTATTTGCCAGTCAGTAAACTCCCAGAGATTTCAAATGATAAGGCTGAAGTAGAGAATGATGCGTATGTATCAGTTAAAATTCCTTTAAATAGCTGTTATAAAATTCCTATATGACGAGGTATAGTGGCCCACACTTGTAATTCCAGCACTCAGGAGGCTGAGGCAGGAGGATCATTGTGAGTTTGAGGCCAGCCTGGGTTACAGAGTGAATCCAAGGCCAGCCTGAACTGCATAGTGAAACCCTGTCTCAAAAAGACAAAATAAATAAATAAATAAACAAATAAAATAAAATAAAATAAAATTCCTATTTGAAAAGTTGCTAAATACAAATGGAAAAGTTGTAGGAAAGGCACAGGGATACCACTAGTCACAGTTACATTTGGGCATAAACAATGATAGAAATATTCTAAGAACGAACTCCCCCAAGACATGAACCATATATCTATATTTCCAAATTGTAGTATATAATAGCCACTGAGTACATGATTATTACATAAATGAATGATTCAAAGAATTGAATGAAAAAATTTGATAATGGAAGTAGACAATCAGCTTCCAATCAGAAAATCCTTTTTTCTCCTTTTCAACTTTCGTAACTTTTGCGGATGAATTAAACGTTCTAACACATCAGTTTGCTTACTTGTAATTGGGAATAAACTACACAAAGTGAGGGAATGTGAGTAAATCACATAAAGAGTCTGACAGGAATCAGTGCTATTTTTGTTTTTAGTTATTATCAGTTCTGGTTGTACAAGGTTGTATTCTGTATAAACTTTTTAAATGGTTAAATTCTGACTTCAGAGACTAAGTCATTATTTTAGGGTAAGATACCAGATTCTCTCTTTTTAGAGCACTTCTCAGGTGACCCAGATGATTTAATGCAAAGTCAGAAGAGAAAAACACAGTTGTAAGAGAATCCCACGCACCACAAACCCATTTTTTCCTTAAAAATAACCACTAATCAAAGCCAGACAACATTTTTATGAGTTAAGTTTTATTTCTACACCCTGTCATTCTCAAGGTATGCTTGTCTCTCATAGATATGTTCACTTCCTAAGTGCAGTGCTCACTATAACTAGCCTATAGTGGTTGAAATTTATCTTACAGTGGTTTATTTTTTGCTGATGACCAGTTTTTGGTAAGACCTGAGTACTCCTGTCTCTTTATTATGGAATCAGAGAAGAATTATAGTTCAACAATTCAACACTTGATGAATCAGTTTTCTGAAGAATGGTCCTTTTCACTTTTTCCATTTTCCTATCAGCCTGGAGATATATTATGGTCTCATTTTAGTAAGGCAATTTCCATGTCTAACTTGTAGACCATCCATTATAATGTTTGAATTTCAGTAATACTTAAAACTGTGATCTGAGTGCATAGTTCGATTTTACTATAGTTTTTGTTCCTGAAACTATGGTAGACACTTCCTTGTATGCCATAACCTCAGTGGTTTATTAATTACCCTTTCTTAAAAATCAAATTGTTCATTAAATGCACAAATGAAACTTACTCTACAAAGGAAATACTTAGCAATTAATTTTTTGAATAAGCAATTATACCCAAATGTATATATTGTAAACCCTGTATTAGACAATATATTTACTTAACGATATTCTCTTTATAAGAGTTACAAATATAGCAAAAATGTATGGACTGTTTTAGTCTTTACACAGGAATATGAAGTTTGTTTTCATTATATTCTGTCCTGTACTCTCAAAAATAATTTCACTAATTTTACCAGATTCTGTTACATACATGATTGAACAGTCCCCACTTTACTCTGAAACTCTTTTCCTAAAACCTTAGCCCTCAGCATAACTGTCTTTTTTCCCACAGGCCTTTCCTGTACTTACACATAAGGCTTTGCTATCTTGAGGGCATGCTGGCCTCGGCATGCTACTGTGAAGTGGTTACTAGGTGACACTTTCTGTTTTTCTCTTCAGGCCATTTATTGTCCTCTCTAACATTCTTTTCTTAGATATTGAACTGGTTTGAATCTTTCAGCAAGTGTCAATATTTTCTCTCTGGTGAGTCCTGGTCAAATCCCAGTCACTTCACAGGTTCAGTGGTTTGATTTTCCTTTTGCAATAGGGCATTTATGCTTTGCTTCCTTAACATATACATGCACATATACGCACACTCCATTCCAGGAATGATTATGTAAGGTTGAATTTTTATTTGTTGTATATGAGCAGATATACACAGTTTGGTACAATCGTGGATTTTATTAGCTTCTTTTATGATGTCTCACACAGTGCACAGTGCTAGAAATGTGAATCAAACATATAATGACTGAAATCACTATAACTGGGTTATAAGAACAATATACTTAGACAGGAAGTGAACATATCTGTGAGAGACAAGGGTACCTAATTAAAGCACCCCAGAAATACCTTGAGAATGTGCCAGGGGATGTAAATAAAATAGGCCTCATGGACAGACCTGATAGGACCAAAGTAACTGGCTATAGATAAAGTGAACTAGATTTTCAAACATTAGTAACATTGAAATACATTTTCCAACCAGTGTCAATACAATACTCAAATAGTCTAATAGGCATTGAGCAGAACAGCAAGGTAGCCCTGGTATTTGGCAGTATATTTCAGGTAATCCATTGTCAACTCAGTTTATCTTAGGAGACCTGTCTTCAGTACAAGTCTGATGATCCACAAAATCTTGTTAGCTTCATGCATTCTTCTTAATGATAATGGCTATTTTTAATACCTACTATAAGCCAGGGAATGTGCAAGGAGCTTTGCATAAATTAAGTCTAATCCTCTTATGAAACTGGAGAGGGATGTGTTATAATTCTATTTTATTTTTCAGCTGAGGCCATGCCGTACACCTAGCAAAACCCAAGGCAATTCTCCTTTGCTCTATTACACTGCCCAGAAAGCCACTCAGAAGCATGGAAAATTCCCTTAAGGGTATTAGATTTTAGTAGATATTCAAAAATCAAGGAAGAATTGCCCTAATGTTTGTTGTAATAGAGTGAAAAAATCCTGGTGTTGGAATTATATTTATACATTCAGCATCTCGTTTGTCGATTCATATTTCTATTGCTTTACTTGTGAAAGAGGGATAATTAGTTTCAATTTTCCCCTCACTTCTCTCCAGAATCTCTCCCTCAGTCAGCATCTTTGATAACCAAATGAAGTAGAACATATGGAGAAATTTAATAAAAATGTAAAGCACTGATTTAATGCTAAATATATAGAAATACAAGCAAATGCAACTAAATAGAATATTTATGAGTTACAGACACAAACATACTTGTGACATACGTAAAGCTTCAAATGAGAAATTTCTCAACCAGAAAAAGTAGTTCAGAGAACTCAACTCTAGAATTCCATGATTCATTCACTACATACATAATTAGAATCACTTGTACATTAAAAGATAATGCTCAGTATTATTATGTTCTTACAAAATATATTCCTTCAAATGGTAAAATTAAATTTCTAGATTTTGAAAAATACCAGTGATCACCTGACTCTACTGTGCTGTAAAGAATACATAGTGTAGCTAGAATTAAAGACCAGACACTAAAACCCAGAGAGTTAAAAACAAAGATTTTAGTTTGGAAACTTCCATTTGAAAATGACTACAAATACAAAGGAATGCTGTAAGCTGTATTATCAGGATGTCAAACATTTATTATGATATGTTTTCAAAGTTTGGAGTGCTTGATTTCTTTTATTGAATAAGAGGAAAGTCACACAAAATTACAGCTTTTAAATTACAGTCTTTGAATTTTAAAAATTACTTAAAATATTTTATAATTAGATTATCAGTTTTTATCTTTTATCAGTACATGTATATAATGAATGCATTCCTGATGAGGAGTTGGTACATTTATACACTGCACAGTTTGTTTATACACTGCACAGTTTAATTCTTTCTTCAACCCCTGTCTCTGCTTTCAATCTCCACTGTGTCCACCTCTTGATCCCAATTCCTTTTACAAAAGATGTCTCCCCCTTTCCTATTGTCTATCTTTTATTTTCCTCTTTACTTACACTTCAAGTTTTTCTTCTAAGAGAAATAATGCAATACTTAAGTTTGTGTGTCTGATTTATTTCCTTAACATGTTTTTAGTATCTCATTATTTTTTCATTTTTTCATAAAAGATACATTGCTTAATTGTGGAGAATTTTGTTCTTTTGTTTCTCGGAGCTTTGCTTGGAAATTATTTAAGAGGTAAGACTTAAATGTCGAAAATGCTTCAGCTAGAGGTATTTGAGGAAAAAAATCTGAACACCTGTCATTTTGTTCTATGGAAAATGACTTCTACCTGGTCATCCATCTTTGCTTTGCTGCCTTTTCTATACTTTTACCGCCAGGTGGCAGTGAGGCAACACACATGGTCAACATATAATTTCTCACATTTGATTATAAAATGGGGTGGGGGGCTTGAAGATATCACTAAACTGAACATCAAAAACTAGGTTTGTTCAGATAATACATAAAATGTCAGTTTTCTACATATGCTACATACACAGTGACATATACGTAGAATCATAACATTTATTATCATTTAGATAGTAAAAGTATTGTTATTGAACACATACATGATGATCACAATGGGCTTTTCAAAAGAATAAAATATTTTGAAGCTAAATGGAAACTAAAACAGAATTTTGTAGCTACTAAAACTTTTACAGTAGTACTGATATCTAAAAAATCCTTAAAGAGCCAAGATTCAGACTTACAGAACAAACACTCACAAAAAGACACATAGTGTGTCGAAGCCATTTGGGGTGAACATGGATACTTTTGACAACTTAGAGAGACACTAATGCATAGTGTATCAAGATGGTAAAAGGGCTGTCCTCAGCAAATGGAATATGGTAAACTTAGAGACAGTGCTAAAATAATTGCCTCTTGACACAGACAAAAATATGCCTTCAATACACACATATATGGGTTTAACCTCTAGATTCTTAACCTAGACTCCAGGGCTGGGCTTCAGTCTGAAATCATGTAAGAATTTTGTATTTGTGTGCATATGTATTTGTGTGTTTAAAATAAGAGTATAATTTCACTACATTCCTAAACAATTATGCTGTAGGAGCATGTAGTAGAATTATAATTACAGGATAGTATGCCATCACAAACTCATTCAGTTAAACCACTCTAATGTAATTCTGATTGTTTCTATGATCAGTACTGTATATTGTTGTATAACTCATTTGGTTACTATTATTATTTTTAAAAGTTTCTACCTGAAAGAAGACCCAAAAAATACATTAAAAGCATATATTTCTTCAAATATCAAAACGATGAAAATAAGTTACAGGCATATAAAGCCTTTATTCTTTGAGTATTTTCAGTTGTGAAATGATGAAAAACTACCCTTAGCTGTAGAAGAAACAATTTTTTAAAATTACTCAGGCTATATATACTTCAAACTTTAATAATTTGATTAAAGACCCAGATTTATTCAGTCAACTTTTTCTGAAAATGTAGTTAGCATGGTCTATAATAAGAAAATGTTTTATTTCCCATTTGTTTTCTGCTTTTCTGTTCTATTATTGAAAGTAGGAAATGCTCATTTCCAATAATTATTATCAGAGTTACAATTTCCTCATTCAATTCTGTCAGATTTTGCTTAATGAGTTTTGTGGCTCAAATGTAAGGTAAAAAGTTGGTAATTGTACTCATTCCTAAGAAGTTGTCCCTTTATCTTTAGTGGCATTCTTTGTTTCAAAGTCTCTATCTCTGATTTTATTCCAGCATCTCTAGGTATCTTATAGCTGCTATATGCATAATATAACATTTTGTGTCTCTTTACTTTCTATATGTCTATATCTTTGAATCTAAAAATGTGTCTTTTAAAGATAAAATATAGCGTAATTCTAAAAATAACCTAGTCTCTTAGTCTCTGCATTTTGAATGTATTGTTTAATTCTTTTATGTTTAAAATAATTACTCACATATTTGGATTTTGTGTCTCTTATTTAAGTTTTGTTCTATGTGTTTCATGTCTTATTTTTGCTCTTCCTTTATTGTTTTATAGTCTATTTTGTGAATATTTTCTTGTGCAGCATTTTAATCCCTTTAATGTTTTCACTATATATAAAACTTTTCATAAGGTCTCATATTGATTTTATTAGAATCTATTGCAGATTTACAACTTATTTCCATGAGACAGAGAAACATTATTTCTACGTAGGTCTATTCCCCCTGCTTTATTTGGCTATTATTGTCATAAAGATTACATTTGTCAGTGCAACAACCATGGCAATGCATGGTTAAAATATTATTTTATATAATTTTGCATATTATTAAAAAGTTGAGGTAGGAAATGGGATCAAATACATAATTAAATATTTGTTATAGCTTACATTCCAATTTAACATTTCTGATTCTCCTAGGTTGTTCTAGATTCCAGTGAATCATTTGATGTCTCTCCCTTTGCTCCTTCATCTTTCCCTTTGTAACTGTTTAACACTTTACCTTTTAAGTGTTGCAAACCCAAAACTTTAATCTGATTCATATTATTTTATGCAACTGTTTTGAAACTTAGTTAAGAAAACAAAGGAGCATAAACCTTTTTCTCATGTAGTAATCCTGGAATAGTTTTAAAGGTTTTCTTTTCTTTTTTCCTTTTCCTTTTCTTTTCTTTCTTTCTTTTCTTTTCATTTTTGCTACTTTTTTATTATAAAATTGTGGTTGTTGTTTGTTAATGTGTGTACTTTTGTTGACTGTATATTAGCTGCTAGGTTCTACTAATTGCCAGATAACAGTTACAGTGTTTTCAGCAGTACTGTAGACAAAAACTGCTTCATGGTCTGATCTAATTAAATACAAACAAGTCTGCAAGGGTAGCTTTTAAAGACAGTCACTCAGGTGTTTTCCTAACCTTAGTAGGTCTCTTCTTATATATTTATTATCCCTCATTTTATCTGGTTAACTGGCTAGCCTATGGATTAGCCAATATGGAGCTACTGGCCTTCCTTCAATTACTTACTGCCAAAATCTCTATTCATTTTATGAGTGCCCTTAAGCTTGAACTTCTCCACAGTTTTTCAAATAAATAGAATTTCTGGGGGGCGGATATCTTTAAAACATTAGGTTCTTATGGTGTGCCTCTCCCTCTCAGCAAAATCTCTGTGGGGATAGTGGTGTGCTTCCGTAGGAGTAACACCCTACATCGTAAGTAGTGTAATTTAGAAGAGAGAGCCTCTAGTTTTCTTGGTTTGTCTCTCTCAATGTGGGAACTCCACTCTGAACAAGGTGCTGTGAGGCTCATCAGGAGCCAGTATCCTAAGCCGATGCACCACCCTGAGCAGAGTTTGGTTGGATGGGAGGCATTACCAACTACTTAGCCACACTTAGCAGGAATTTAACTTCTGCAGAACATAGCTGTTAGTTCAGGACGAGAAGATGGAGGTGAGCCCCTCATGGAGAGATACACTATGCCTCAATTAGGAATTGGGAGATTGGGAGACCCCTTACTGTCTCAGCCACATTTACAGATCATGAAACTTCCATTACGCTGGAGTGGGATGAGGAAGGAAGCATGGGGTGGCTTTATCTCTGTAGACTACAAAGAATTAAGGTGTTTTACATACATTAGTCATAATGTACTGGAAATGTACACTAATAGAAACACAAATTAGGAAAAAAAATTCTGCAGATTTTCAATCTTCCAGAGACTTAGTAGATATTCTTGCATGTGTCTTCATTTTCCAAATACCCTCAGAACAATTTCTAGAAAATTTAAATGGTTGACATCAAAAATAATGTAAAGTTTTTATGGCACTTTAGGTGGCAAGTGAGTCCTTGGGATTCCACAAATATCACGGAGACAGTAGACTCACCTTTCTCTGTGAACTTCATTCTAAACCACTGGTCTGTCTTCAAGTTTGCTAATTTCTTTTTCTATTTTCTCTTTTCTATAGTATCCAATCTGTTAGTTACTCCATCAGTTGAATTTTTCTTTTGCAGTTTTTACTCTTCACAATTTCCTCTTCTCTGTTAAGGGGTTAAGTATATCTTTTCACTTGATACAGCTTTTTCTTTATCTTCTTAAAGACATAGTAGCTGATATGAAATTATTGTCTGAATTCTAGCATACGGGTTATTTCCATTTCTACTGAGTCTTTTCTTTGCTAGACTATTTGTAAGATTTTCTTCTTTCTTTTTATGCCTAGTAAACTTTATTTTAATGCTGGAGTTTGTAGGTTACATGTTCCACTGTCTAAACAGTATTGCTACATTAACTGTCTTGCTAGATCAGGTTTTATCTTTGTAATAGTATATCTAAACTTAAAAATCAAGGAAAAGAAAACTTGTTAGTATATACTGTTCTTATTTAAAATAAATTCCTTGCTATGAGCACAAAGTACCCACAGAATGAACACAAGGTCTGGTCACCATATTATCAGGAATGCACAGAGGCATTAAATTGAGTTACACAAAACTCACACTTGAAAAACTGTTCTGAAATTTCACCAAGGTGCTAGAAAAAGTGATATGAGAGACTCTTATATTCCTTGAGGCAAAGCTATGAAATCTAAATTTTCCCATATTACCTTTGGAAATTTTACTGTTGTGATTTCACCATCCTGACCAGGACCAGAAGTCAGTGGGGATATTTTCCTTACAACTAAAGAAAGAACTTTAAGATCTGAAGGTGTAGCTCAGTGGTAGAGCATTTTCCTAGCACATGGGAGGTCCTGCTTTCCATCCCAGCATAGAAACAAAAACAAAAACAAAACACAGCCTTTCTTAAAGCAAAACCATGAGTAATTCTTGGTGATTTAATGCTTTTTTTTTCCCTTCAGCCTTTCTGTTTTCAAACAGTTTGTTTATGCTGCTGACTCTACCTCCAAATATAATATAAATCCATGTATGTTCACTGCACCTATATCTATTGTCATTTTTCAGTATAACATTATCTCTTTCACAGGTTAACATACCACTTCTTAATGGTCCTTGATATTTCCTCTCTTGCCTTCTACTATCCATTTACACTCAACAACTGAAGTAGTATTTTTAAAACTAAATAATGTCAAATTCTGCTTTAAATTGAGTTTCACATAGAACCAACAAAATTCTCTGCCGCAACCAATAAACCCTTAAGTCTTATCCTACCTACTTCTTTGATTTTATCTCTCATCATTCTCCTCTTCACTTATATTCTTTAATCATACTGAGTAAATTAGTTTGGTTTCTGTTTGTCAAATGTAAACTCAGTGTTACTTTGAGGCCTCTACATTAGCTGCTACTTCAACCTGGAATACTCCTTACTCAAATTTAACTTTAATTTTCATGAAGCTGATTGTATTAGTTTTCTAATAGTACCATAACAAATTCCCACAGACTTACTGCATTAAACTAATACAAATTTATTTTCTTATCATTCTGTAAAAGTCAGGCATGAATATCTCCTAACTAAAATCAAAATACCATTAGTGTGTATTACTTCTGGAAAGTATCAGGGAGGAACTCATTTTCTAGTCATTTGGGTTATAGAGAAAATTCATCTTTGTAGCTGAGGACCCCATTTTTTTCTGGCTAAGAGACAAACACTATTCTCACCCTCTAGGCATGAAAATGCTCCATTACTTGGCCTCTGATCACATTTGTCTACTTCAAAGTTAGCAATGGCAGGTCACTTGATTATGATATCTCCTCTCTGATTCACTCTTCTGCCTTCTACTCTCAAGGATTCACATGATTAAATTGGCTCCATATTCAAGATAATCTTCTCTCAAAAGATTATATATGAGTGAGGTACGATAATGTATGATGGATAAACAAAGAGTGCAACATTATTTGAAATTTAATCACATTTTCAGTGTCATTTTCTCATGTCTGGTAAATATTTACAAGTTTCTAGTATTAGAACATAAACATCTTAAGAGAAACCATTGCTTTCTCTACAACACTGATTCATTCTTATTACCTGAGTTTTGAAAAAAAGTTACATCTGTTGTCTAACCATCTCACCTACATCAAAAATCATTCTTTACTACTTTGTATTCTACTTCTTTAAAAGCATATGTTATTATCTGAAATATTTTGCATCATTTGCTCATATATTGCTATTTCATCTTAGTGGAATACAATCTTATAACAGCATAAAATTTTTGCTTATTCACTTTATTTTCTCAAGCACCCAAAAGAGTGCGTAATATATAGAAGATATCAATAAACTATTTTGAATCAGAATAAGTACATACAAAATTTTATTTACTAATTTCCTACTTTAGTTACTTTTCTCTGGTTGCTGGGACAAAATACCCAACACCCAAAATGAAGGAATGAAAGGTTTATTTAGCTTACAGTTTATGGAGATTTCAGTCTATAGGCAGCTGGCTCCAAGGCAGGATGGCATGGCTGAGGGGCAACCATTCATGGCAGCCAAAAGTGACAAGAACAAAAGGGCAAAAGGGGAAAGCACAGTTCCGTCCCTCCTTTATATTGTATGCCAGCTACATGTCTCTGGGTAGGTGTAGCACTCACACCACCAGTCCCAGTACTAGACAACAAAACAATCACAAATACTAGACTCAGTCACCTTCAAAAGGCCCCCATGATTGCATGCGGCTTTGGGGGAACATTTAAACACAAACTATAACATTTCCCAAATCATATAATGTGTTTTGGTGGAACTAATTTCTCAATGTTAACTCTTGATGGACATACTATTAAATTTACTACCCATTACTTCCATTTCTATTCAAACATACATATTTGCTCTTTTTAGCTGGTACAATCAAATACCTGCATTAATTTACGAGATTTCCAATTTTCTGTCTTGTTTTAATTCCTGCTATCAAAAGAGAATAGGAAAATTTCATATTGTCATTTTGGTTACTATGGCAATGAAATGTAATTTTTTTCCTTAGCAAACCTTTTGAAACCCACCTTCTTAGTCAAAACTTCTCATTGTGTTTCTAAAATGATTTTAAGTTCTTATATTTAAAAGTCACTAAGTCAATGCTAAATACAATCTGTCATTTCTTTGCCTTTAAGTATCCTATTGCTGTAACATCTTATATAAATATAAGAATATATCATGTTTCCTTGAGAATAATCAGTCTCCATTAGGCATGAAGTTTGACATTATTTTCATAACAACTTGAAAATATATTCTGTCTCAAAGTTATAGTTTAAATCTAAGATATTCCCCTGGTGTTTCATATGTCTGAAAGTTTATTGCATAATAGGGGTGCTGGGCTCATCAGTAGATTCATTCATTGATAAATTCTGTAGCTAAATTTACTGTTAGGAGACGGGGCCTGGTGAGAAGTGGGTCACTGGGGATGTGACCTGGAGAGGTATATTCCTGTTCGCGGATCCTCTCTTCACTCTGTGCTTTTAGACTTCAGTGAGATAGCAGCATTCTTCCAACATGCCATTTCACCCTGCCACTTCCACTAGGGAACCAACCATGGACTGAATCTCACTGGAAACTGTAAGCCAAATATTTTTCCTCTACTTTAAATTGTCAGTATTGGGGATTTTGTTCCAATAATTAGGTTGTGATTAATACAGAAGATTGATACTAGAGAGCTAAGATCATTCCTGTTACTGTACTTGACCATGTGGTTCAGAAGTCTTTGGACTTGGTTTGTGGGAAGAAATTTTTAAAAGCTTTGGAGATGCAACCTAGACAAGCCCTAATATGTTTGAGGAGTGTGTGATGTGTGATACTAGCTACAACTCGATAGACCGGAATAATGAAAAGAATGTGGACAGTAAAGGCCAGGCACATGAGGTTTCAGATGGGAACAAGACTCCACTAGTACTCAGAGTAGACACCAATTGTGTTACATTCTGGCAGTAAATTTGCCTTTATTTAGCTATGTCCTGAGTTATTGCTGGAGCCTGAAATTAAGGGTGGTCGACCATAAATGCTATAGAGGTTGGGTATATTAAATCCTTCAGAGCACACATCTTACCACAAACTGCCCTGTATGCTGAACTTAGAGCTATAGGATTTAAGGTTTGTTCTGCTGAATTTTAGTCTTGCTTTATTTCCTTTCTTTTGCACCCAATATTTCTCCTTTTTTGAGTGGACAATATTTAACATTCTTTTTTTCTTCTCGCAGGAGCTCACATTTACAAGTTTGCCTTGAGTTTCACAGGAGAATTTGGACTTAAACTTTTCAACAATGGAACTGTTAAAATTTGATGACTTTTGGGGTTGTACTAATTACATTTTATATGAGACTGATGTAGTCTTTGGAGACAGGGACAGAATGTTATGGTTTAAATCTTAAACATTCCCCAAAATTCTCATGTAATTGAAATATGATTGGGTAATATGGTTCTATACTCATCAATAGATTCATGCATTGATGAATTTAGTACTTGAACGTGTTGCTAGGAGGTGGGACCTGGTTGAAGGTGGTCACTGGGAGTGGGTCTTGGAAAGATGTACTTTTATCCCTGACTTCTATTTCCTCTCTACTCACTGGTTGCCATGAGATGAGCAATGTTTCTCTGCCATGTCCTTTTTCCATGCTATTTCTACTTTGATTCTAGTCAACCATGTACTAAGTCCTACTGGAAACCATGAATCAAGCAAACCAATTCAAATAAACCTCTCCTCTTTTGAATCGTAGGTATTAGATATTGTGCTCCAGGAATAGAGAGTGACAAATATACTCATAATAAGTGCAATTTTACTGTTTAGAATTTGTATCCTTGCTGTGGACTGAGGTCATGAGGTCATGAGGGTGCACCCTTGTGATAAAATAAGAGCTTCTACAAGAAGAGACACTTGAGAACTCTTTTACTCCCTCTCTTCAATGTCTGAAGGCATAATGAGAGTACATCTGTCTACAGTTAGAAAAATAGCCCTTGCTAGACATAGCTGCTGCTGACACTCTGATCCAAACTCTACCTTTAAGACTGGAAGAAAGTAAATTTGAGTCACAGCTGTTTTATGGTAGCCTAAGCAACCTAGCATAGTCCTTGACATTTTATTTGGAAGCATGCTCCTCTTTTTGCAAATGAAGATAATTAGGGTTCCTGAAAGTCACCTCTGAACTTGCATCTATATACGAATTTATTAGACTAGCTAGAACCAGAACCCAGGAACGCCAATGCCTAGTTATGCTGTTCCTTCCAGTACACTCTACTGCCACAATACAAATGGCAAGTCACATGGTAGCTTATTGATCTTTAGCTATTAATAATTTAAGGAAAAATGAAAACAAGCTGCCACGAGTGGTGGGAGCTTTACTGAATAGACTTGCTTTTGTTGACATGTAAGTACTTTGACCTTTTAAGTGATCAAAGTTCATAAGCCTTTAGGTTGTAATTACAACCTTTACACTTGTTAGCAACCTCAACAATAATTATAGGAATGACTCATCTCATGAACATAATTATTATATTCTCTGTTCTGATCTGACCTGGTCTGCAAGTACTCATCACCATAGTTGAGGGTCACAGAACAGGCTGAGGCATGAAGCAGTCTGTCCATGTCTGGGCTTGGTCAGGTTATTTCTGAGTTTTCACACAAGAGCCAACACATTCACAAACATACAAGTACAAATGCATTTGCTATGTGCAATCTGATGATCTTAACATTCACTGATCAAGGGAACAAGCATGATGATAAGTTGGGAATGTATCCATCTCAATGATGAATTTACACCTGCATGTATTTTTATCTTACATGAAGTACCTTTTCATATTATTATTTCTTTTGAGTGAAATGTGCATCTTTTTATGATCTATTATACATGAGGAATAAAACTGCTTTCATTTTTAGAGTTTCTTCTAAATTGAACAAACAAAACTATTGATCATGTTTCTTTTAAAAAATCTATTCTAATTTTATTTATTATGCTTATTTCTATTTTTCCTAAGATTTAGTCCATCTGCTGGGCCTTTTTGTTTCTCTATCTTCTCTTGTTTATTAAAATGCCATTGATGCACAGGCTACTTACAACTTCCTGTTCTATGTAGTTTTCCTTGGGTAGGAAGAATGAAATAGCTGGTAATAGCATCCATAAACTGTGGATTTATAAAACTTTCTCTCATCTGGAACCCATATCCTACCTCTGGTTTCAATTATATTAATAGCTTAACTAGCATAACTGTAATGCAAGATGAATATCTTAGAGCTATCTGAAACTCTGCTATGGACTGATTTATACCCCCCGCCAAAATACTAAAACCCTAAATCTTAGCTCAGAATGTTACCGTATTGTAAACAGAGTATTTACAGATTAACATCAAATTAACATCAAAGCATTACAGTGGCCTCTAATCCAATATGACTGATGTCCTAATAAGTAGAAAAAAGTCTGGGCACAGGTTGACAAGGAGAATGTCATCTACTGTCAGAAGCAGAGATAGGAATGAAGCAGCAATTCAAGGAATGTCAAGGGTTCATTCTACCACCAGAAGCTAGGAAGAGGCAAGGATATAGCTTGAGTCTCAAAGGGACCATGACCTCATTAACTCCTTGATTTCAGATTTGTAGACTCAAGAATTTGAAAGAAAATAAAGTTATTTTGCTTTAAATCCCATAGTGTGTAGTTCTTTGTTGTGACACGCTTAGAAAACCAGTAAACTCTCCTGTCTCAAAAATTCCCCTGCATGTATATTTAATCGATCACCAAATCTTATGAAACATGTATTTATCTTTCTATAAAAAACATCAAGGAGAACTTTACAATATTTCAATTAATTTCAAGCTAATTTTAAAACATTAGTGTTACTATTTACCATAGTGTGCAAAACAAGTGTTTTATAATGAAAATAGAAATGAGAATGTATGGCGATTTCACAACAGTAAAATTCTTCATTGCTTATTCCCTCCTCCATTTTTATCAGGGTTAACGTAGAGTCAAGAAAGCAATTTTATCATGGTGATATTTTGAAATTACATTTCAACTCATTTGTGCTGGTTGGATTGGGCATTTAATAGTCTACAAGGAAGAGGCAGCATTTTCTAGATTTTTGAGAACCTTTTCAGGTCCAAAATCACAGTATTTTAGTTTTGAATTTAATATCTTGAGCATTAAAGGAAATACAGATAGTCTATATATTTCAATATGTACCCATAATTATAGATGGGTTAGAAAATGGAAATGCAAACCCAGGTTCCAGGCTTTTGGCAGGAAATACTGTCAAAGCTGTGCAAAAAAATCCAAAAAACCTAGAAATGCTAGTGCAGAGTTTGGGCAATGCCTTAGCTGACTCTTTTGCTTAGGTCACTTCAAATGCATTTATGATTAAATTTGAGGTATTACTTAAAGTGATCTGGAGCAGGAATATTTACATTAATGACTAGCTTGAGTCAATTGAAATGAATGGATCATTTATTTAATAAAAATATGGCAATTTACTTAGAGACACCAGGCTGAAAATTAAATTGTAAGGTAAATATTTGCGGTTCCTGCTGTCTTGTGGAATTGATTCTGGTTGAACCTTGACAGTAGAGGGTCAGGAAGGGGTAGGATGGATGAAAGAAAAGGGTGCTGTAAGCTCTTAAATTTTAATTGGATGGGTCGTGTATGTCTTAGGGATTCAGTGACTAAAATCTGGAAGGCATGTTCAGATGATTTAGGAGAAATGCTGACAAAGAGGAAAGTACTGTAGGTAAATTTGATTCCTTCAAAGATAACTAGGCTCTGATTTATGATTTTTCTTTGTCAAGTAGTAATTGTGAGGCTAACATAAATGTTGTATATATGATTCATTTTTAAAAAGCAAGTCAAAATTGGTAATATGGTATTTTCTCAAAACACAGAACTGAAAGTTATACATTTTGATTAGTTGCCCTACTAACCCTTCTTTCTTGGTCATGTCCTCAAATCCATTTTAATAATCCATTATAGTCTGCAAAAATTCATAGTCATCAAATAGCAACAGACAAGTACATAAGAATTTCTGTGACAAGGTATCACTATCAGCGAATCAGTTGATCCTGTGTGTTGACTCATTTTCCTACGCTTGCAATGATGTACTTCAGTGATGTGTCTTTCACCACTTTCCAGTCTTCAAGAGATGAATTTGGCTTCCAGGAGTTAGCAGCTGGGTGAAAACAGACAGCCTAGTTAAACCTCAATAAGTAAGGTGTGACATTTCGTTAACTATTGATCTTACATGTAACAAAATCGGGTTATTTTACCAGAAACAAGGGGCTGAAACTACTGTAGAAAACTATTCCACAGTGGCCATATCAGTTTTGTACCTTCTTAGGCAATGAACATGGAATTAATAGGGTTTAAGGCAATCTCTGGTCGTGCTTCAAGAGTCTATGTTAAATAAGAACAGTGCAAACTTATAAAGCACTTGCTCACAAAACTGGAAGAACTTTTGAGTTAAATTTAGATAAAATTTAACAAAATAAAATTAAGAAATGTGTAATTCAAATTATAGTGAACAACCCTAGGCTAGAGATTATGAAGACGGAAATAACCAAGCTTATGTTAATAAGTGACTATGAATATTCTCCTATTCATCTTGCCTATCAGTAGGCTTGTTTCTCTAATTAAGTCAATGCAGTAAAACAAAATAACACTTTGATTTTGCAGCATAGTACAAAATTAGTCTCCCATATTGCAACAATGAAAACTACTGCAAAAGCAAGTTGATAATTTAGTCCCCTTTACCTAATATCTATTCAGAATGTCATAATGCAAACTTGTAAAGGTATTTATCATCATGAATTTGTGCCTGGACCACATTTTAAGTCATTTACTGTTGCCTTCTTTTGCTTAATGGTTTAAGATGGTAAAGTAAATACAGAATGAAGACAGCATTTTACTTAGGTTTCCTAATACTTTCAAATATTTATTTGAAATGAACATTGTTAGAAAAGTAAGCAATCATGGTCTGGAAATTGGAGATCACTGTACAAATCCTCTGTTGTCTTACAATGTTCTTTCAGGAACTGCTTCTCATAGTTATTCAGTTAATGGTGATACTTAGTTCTGATATATGCATTCTAAATACCTATCCTCTTTTTTCCTATCCTTTCTTTTACCTATCCTTTCTTTACAAAAGAATGCTAATAGAAAGTAATTTTTTTAAGTGTGTTTGGAAAGAAAAGTGTAGGAACCCCTTAAATTTCAAAGTATGAAAAATCTAGGTTTCCCAATTACAGGGACCTTTAAAATACCCTCAGGAGAACTGACTAACCCTTTGCCTAAATTCTGCTTTCTCTTCCCAGAAGCTTCTCTTGGTCCCTTTGGAATGGCTCTGTGATCTCTTTTGCAACTCTCGGCCAGTGGCCTCTTGAGACTACCCAACAAATTGGCTCTTCCTTCATTTATATCTCTGCAATTATTCCTGTTAGAATGAATTTCAAGGAGAAATTGAACTACAAAAGTACATAGTCATATGCTTCTTCATATCTTATATCAATTATACCTTAAAGTTATGCTATCATTTAAGCACTTAAGATGCAAAACAAATTTTGAAAAATTCATGAAAATAATGAACACTTACTCTAAAATTCTTAAAACTGATCTAAAATAAGACAAATGATGCTATGTCATTAAAATACTACATAAAAGAATTACATACATTGTTTTATTCTGGTAGGGCTTATACTACACACTTGTGTATAACATCAGGGCTAATTAACTTTGATAAATTTCAGTAAATCAAATCAAATATCCAAGATTCAAAGCAGAAGACAACATAGTGCTCCTTATAGATAATACAAACATGAAAATGAAAAGAATTTTTGGACTTTGAATGTCATTTTTAATACACTTGGGAAATTTGCTTCTCAAATTATTCCTAGTGTCAACAATTTTGTAAATGTAATAGCCACTTTAAAGTATGAATTATAATTTTAATCTATTACTTACACTTCAGGCAAGGTACCTATTAATAAAAACAGGTTTATTTTGAAGTAAATTATCACTTTCACCAAAATGCTTCAAAGATATGAGTGCTATTAAATAATTATAAATACAAATTTTTGTTGCAGATTTGCCACAAATATTGGTAAAGAAAAATGTGCTTGATCAAAAATATTTGCTTAATGTGAAATCTACCAGGCATTCCTCCAACATTTCCTCCTCCTGTTAGCCTGGGAAAAATTTTTTTTGAGAAAGCAAATGATCTTATTTTGATATTAAGATGGGGGAAGCAAGTTTTTTCCAAATTTAAAACCACTTTTACCTGGTACATATTATTCAACAAATAAGTCTGACTCAAACCAGTTTTACTTCTCTTCATAAATGACAGAAAAAACTGGGCGTGGTGGAGCATGCCTTTAATCCCAGCACTCAGGAGGCTGGCGTAGGAGGAGCGTTATGAGTTTGAGGCACACTTGGGCTACAACGCTAGTGCAAGGCCGACCTGAGCTACACAGTGCAACCCTACCTCAAAAAACCAGGGTCTGGAGTTTGGCTCAGTAACTTAAGCTCCTGTCTGACAGGTGCGAGGCTGTGAGTTCAATCCCCAGTGCCGCAAACAAAAAGGAAAAAAAAATGACAGAAAAGATATTCATGGTCACAATTTTTGGTCTTTAAACATGCAGAGATAACTATTCTATAGACCCTTAAAAATGACTTTCTTCTTAGAAAACTGATATCGAAGTATTTCCACAAGGTCATACAAGTAATAGATTCCTAGTTCTGATCTTTGTTATTCCACATAGTTTATTTTCTTTCATAAAACACTAAAACATTTTTTAAACCTGAATTTTCTGAGAGTTCATCTTTACAAGTACCATACAGCAGCCTAATATCTGGTGCATTTATTGGAATCTTAATTCCACATTCATTTGCTGTATGGAGATTTCTTTTTTTTTTTTTTTTGCGGCACTGGGGATTGAACTCATAACCTCACACCTGCCAGACAGGCGCTTAAGCCATTGAGCCAAACTCCCAGTCCAAGATTTCTTATTTATTTGATTATTTCAGCAAGATTGTAAATTCATTGAAAATACATTCTCCTTTTTGCATTCCACACAGTATTTATATGCATAAATCTGGGAACTAACACAACATACTAATTTAATTAACTAATATGTGTTAAAAACATTTTAAATTAGATTATGTATTAGTTTATGTATTTAATATTTGGACCCTGCCATCGTATGTAATCTTCATAATAATTAAACTTCATATTATTATCTGAATCCTAGAGGTGCTTACTATTATCTGAATCCTAGAATTTTGCTTATTATATTATATTCAAAGACATCATTGAATAGCAGGTCTTCTTTTAATGATTATCCTCTTTTAGTCAGATTTTGACAAAACAGTAACAATAAGAACTATTTAGATTGTTTTTAATAATTATTTTTGTTTTCAGCCTTAGTTTGAAAGATATACCTCCATCTAAAATGGATCACTTCGTGTAGCAGATACTATGATGTGGTATTCAGCTCACTCCAGAAAAAAGGATTAAATCCAAGCTGCTAGAGGAAGATGCTGTCAGATGTCAGTCCTCTTTGAAAGTTGTCATGACTTAAGAAAATTGCTTCATTCAATTTTATACTTCCTTCCAGAAGTTTGTAATGCAGACTTGTTAGCAACTTGATAAAAAGAGCCTCTTATTCCACCTTGATACGATTCTGACTTTCAATGGTTCCATTTTAACGATTTGTTACTAGTTCATCTCCAGTCAGTTTATCTCTTTGTCTCATCACATTTTCTTTTCTGATCTTCCCTCTAAGGAATAATGCTCGAAGACATTCCTTTGCAATTTTTTCCTATATGCTAATTTTTATATCAGAATTTGTTTCCCAAGTAAAATCATCTGTTGCGTCGGGTCAAATAAATCAGACTGAAAGGAATTTTGAGGCTGCATTATGTTTCCCTCACTTAAAATGGAACTGAAGATCGCATAATTGATAGCAGGTAAACAGAAAACCCATGAGCATAAGGTAAGGAATGCAGTTTTTAGGACTTGCATCCATGGCAAACTAATTTGCTTGTTATGGAAAGGGCTGTTAGCTAGAGGAACGCATTAGCTGTTTGAGAATTATTTGGTAAATATGACCCCCAGAACACTGAGACTTAGCTGTCTTTGTTAAGTTCTATCATTGTTTCTAAAAAAGATAGTAAGCTAAGTGTAATTAATTGGTAATAAAAGCTAAATGTGAAAGGCAGAGGGCCTTTTGGTAGTATATAAAAGAGGCTTTTATTTTGTGTAGAAAGATGATAGAGAAAACTGATGACTAGTGCTGGAATTGAGTTATAATGTTCCAAAATCAGGTTAAATTCACAACTAATGTGTGTGCTGTGTAGATAATAGATCTTTTGATGGAAAGAATGGGACACTAACTCCTGGAATGGGGATATCAGGATATTAAGGACATCCAACATTTTTGAATCTGCAAAACCCCATGAACCTTCTCAGTTTGTGGAAGTGGTCTAATTATCTTATTAAAGCATTATCAATTCCTGTGTCTAAAAAAATGCAGTGATCTCTTCATTAAAAGACAATGCACAGCCCTCATTTAGTATCAACTTTCTCATCTCCACCATCTTTCATCTCCTAGGAAAGTAAGCAAAAATTTATAGTAATCTGGCTTGGAGGTAGATTTTGTGGAAATGGAAAGAGAATCTGGGGAGAAAAGAGGGAATAGGCAGAGGCAGAAAAGGGAGCAAAATTTAACAAGATGAAGTATGCATATGTAATATTTCCCAAAACTAAAGCAATTATTGTATATTGCAACTGAATACTAGCAACAAAATTTGAATGGATTGTATTCTAAATGGAAACTAGGCTCTAAACAAGGTATATCAGCATGCAGTGGTAAGGAACACCTGGGACTGAATTTGAAGGATGTTGACGTATAGGATAGGATAGAGTATAAATTTTTATGCTGCTTTTCAAGAATATAAGATTTCCCACTCTGACAAGGATCCTAGGAAATTATATAAACTCAGAGCTAGGATGACCCTTAGTAGCATACCAGTTAGATTGCCCATTCTAAATGAATACCATTGCTGGAATTTGTAAAATAGGTGGAGAAAGAAGCAATGGCTGTCAGAGATAAGGACTTGTCAGATGGTATGTATTTTATAAGGTTAGTCTTTTCTGTTCAGTGGATGAGGAGATCAATAGGATGGAAAATTACCACAACAATGACGTGATGAAAGTAGTCCTACTAAGAAATTTGTTTATTGCATTCTTCTTTAGGCTAGAGGTGTGAAAAACAGTGATAATAATAAATAAAAGCAAACACAGAATGAAGATCAATAATAATGGTATGATAAGATCCACTTAAATAGAGGTCAAATGGCACCAGTTAACTGTTCGAAGGCAAAGGATTGCTGTGATAGATAATTCTAGTTGTCACCTTGACCAGATTGAGGGACGCTTAGGTAAGGCATATTTTTGAGTGTATCCCATTAACGTTTCTAGAGAAGGTTGACATATGAATCAGTGGACCTAGTAATGAAGATCCATCACCAAAATCATTTTGGGGTTTGAATTGAACAATGAAAGCAGAAGGGGGAAACTAGCCTATTAGCTCTTTTTCCTGGAGCAGGGTGTATTTTTATTGCTCCTGTCCTTGGGCCTCAGAATCCAGAATCTTCAGTCTTTGGACTTCGGACATGTTCTAGTGGCTCTACAGAACAGACTGTGGGGAGCTCCCAACATTCAGCTGTGCATTAGGGATTCACCACTGGGCTTTGCAGTTCTGGAAATTCTAGCTTCTTGAATTTAGTTTTTCTACTGACTTCCCTGACTCTTGTTGCAGCCTTCTTTTTCTCTCCAGCCTAACATTGCCTATTATAGGGATTTTTATTCTCTATGATTATGTGGGCCAATCCCCTATACATACCTTCAATTGTATCCATAGTCATTTCTGTTCTTCTAGAGAACCTAACACAGTTATGTTTGTCATAATGAGCATAAAAGCTGAAGTCAAGAGGCCAAGAAAGTCTAAGTCACCAAATAAGCAGAGTTGGTTAATAGATTAAAACTTCCCCATAGGAATAATAGGTTATCAAAAAGTACATTACTTGGTGCATAAAATCAATGAAGAATAACTGGGAGGCTGTTTGTGAGGGCTGATCTGATTAAAAGTTACAATAACTTCCTAAATTTCTATTTTAGGGCCAGTTTTTAGACTTCAAATATATCTAATGAGGAAGAGCTTGTGTTACATGAGAGAAAGAGACCCACAGAGCCTCAGAAATCGCACATAGCATGATTTCCAAGTCCTTTTACAGGGGGTCCTTCAGGTATTTCTTCAGGTAACCACAGTAGGAAAGCATCTCAAGAACTATTGGTCACAAATCTGAGTAGGTTTGATACTCACAGATGTGATGAATATTATAGCACATCCACTATCGTGTGATCACATGATAGAGAATTAATGGATTCTGGAACCATGTATAGTTTATGATAGGTCCACCAAACTTAAGAACCCATATAGTAGCAATTTATAGAGTACTCAAGGCTATAATAGTTACATCTGCTAGCTCACATCACTGTACACTGGGTTCTTGGTGTAAGAGTTACTAAAGTTATGTAGAAATCTCTGAAACTGCTCTCCCTGTACACCTAGTCAACATGAAGTAAAATCTAGTGTTTCATTCCTGGGGAATGAAGAAGTTAGTATCACCCTTAAATACTCAAAGGATGCAGTGATGGTCATCATTATATCTTCCTTTAATATTTAAGCATTTGCCTTGCAAGCCAAAGCAAAATATAACAAGTATTGACAGATATGTGAATTACAGTCAACCAACAAAAATTGTAGTCCCAATTATCGTATTTCAAAATGCAATATATTTACTAGAATTTATTTATACGCTTGCAGGAATTTAGGAATTGGCTATGGATTTGATCTGGTGATTTTTTTTTTGGTATCTTTACCTGAAAAAAAAGATTGAAAATAAAAAATATTTATAGTTTTGCTCAAAGGCCATAGTCACTATTTTATCCTTAGTTATAATGTCATTTGACAATCCTAGTCATTGTACGTCTCATAGAGCTTCATGATTATAAAATGGCATTATTCTAATTGGTCTCAATGAGAAAAATTGACTATTATGAAGGACAGCCACATGCACTTCAAAATGGTAGAAATAAAATGCTATGAATATTCACAGGCCCACCAAGTTAATAAAAAAAATTCAGAGGTCCTACATGGTAGGACAGTTTTCAAAAAAAAAAAAAAAGATAAACCATTTTGTTTTATATATCTCATTAAGAAGATTGAAGCACAATGACTGAAAGGCCTGGAGGCAGCATATTTCACACAAAATGCACCCACTGATCGTAAAGGCTTTCAGTGGGCTCTAGAGCAGAAAATCTCTCAGCAGTAACTCTAGGCTCCAGGGCAAGCAACATTACTGCTTGAGTTGCGACCATGACTCAGAAGACCTTGCGGTACAGGAGACCTCAGTGACTGGAAGGGTGCCAGAGGGACTTTATGATAACCCTTAGTGGGATAATTTTTACATAGATCCAGAGGGTTCTGAAGTAAGGCCATCTGCAGTGGAGATTTATAATTATTGAGAAACATCTCCTTGTACGCTATAGGGCCTGTTAACTGGGATTGTTTGTCTGATAACCTCATGCTTTTCAGTCCCCCTTATATCAAGACAAAAAGGATACTTGTAGAACCTAAGTTGGTCAAGGTGGCAGAAAGGACTTACTGTGGTTGGTGTATGAGGTACTACTTAGATACTGCTTTAGGAATAGTCATGTAATTCCTGGGCTGTTGGAAATAGTATCATCAGACAATCCTCAACCAGTAGACTTTTGGGGACACCTCCTCAGTAGAAGACAGAGCTTAGCCAAGTCACACCTCCTTTCAGAGCTTGCATACATCCAACTTGAATCAGTCTAAAAGTACACAACAGAAACTTCGAGAAATAAATAATTGTAACATGACACACACACATATATATGTTATTATATATATTCTTTTACATGAATTATGTGTATAGACATATGTTTATGTAAAGTATACAATTTCATTTTTATATATAATTTTAAATAAAATATACATATATTAGAAATATATTTATCTTTATAGAATGTGCTTCTATGTTTAAACTGTCAGAAGCCAACAAAGACATAGCTTCCAAGAAATTTGTCAATGCTTTCTTCCTCTGGATAAATAATAGTTTTTCACATATAGCACTAAAAAATTAGTAATACTTGTAATAAATTTGTTTAACTTTCCCCTTCATGGGTTTTACAGTAATAATTTAGTAGATATAACCTAATTATATATTATACCTTTAACAAATAATATAGGTAAATATGGTACATGGTTTCTGGTTCAGGTCATTGGACTATTAACACTTGTTCTTTTCTTCTTTTTGAGGTCATATTCAAATGTTGAGAAATATTTTTAAGAGAGTATAACAATAAGGTAGTATAATTGAGATTTTCCAAACAGAAGTATTTAGAAACATTTTGGGAGATATAGGTTGGCAGAGAAGTTAGAATAAATGACAGACAAATGTTTTTTCATGCTGCATGCTACGCATGTCTAGAGGGCTCCACTCATATAGATTTGTACAGTGATTAAAATACACAAATATCCTGGGATGCCTTGGAGACAGTAACCCAAGATATTCATGTGAATAGTTTTCCCAAATGATCCATAAAAGATTGCCAAATAAAGTCAACAATTTCAAAGAGCAGAAGTGGGCCTTGGGGCTCTTAACAAAAGTCATTAAGTAATTGAATACTAAATAGCTGAGAGAGTATACCTTCCTATTTCCAACAGCTAAACAGTGACTGACAGAGAAATTTAGTCCTCGAGGTAAAACTCTGGTACAAATTAAAGAAAATCTAATCTGCCTGGAGAAGGTGTGAGGTCCCAAGAGAGAAGCACATAGGAGAATTAGACAAGTTTTAACTACTACACAGGTGAGTCGGGGAGGGGAATCAGAATCATTTCCATTTAATATGTGTTTATATGTGTATGTGTGTATATAGACATCATATATATGTGTGTCTATATATATATTTGGATATATATATATATATATATATGGATATATGTACATATGTGTGTATATAGAGATTCACAAAAAACAAATACAAAATATATACATTTTAAAAAATCATACAAGTGATGAGCATTTCTATCTTATCTCATGATAGTGACTGCTGTTTCTTGTCAAGACAGCTTTAACCTCCATTTAGTCTTGTGTCTTTCTAAATAATGCTTTGTAAGGCACTGAATCATGGAATTACTTAGACTTCTGGTGATCATGTAACCCAAAGTAAAACCTTAGTTAAATTCTCCCAAACCATGTAACATAACTCTAAATCCTACAGAAAGTTTTTTTTGACATCCTCTTCCAAAAGCCATGAAATGGGTAACCAAATTTGAGATATGAAATAGAAAAAATTAAAATGCATGTAAATGAGAATGGCCAATTCATTATTTCATCTTTTGTGGAGGATATTACTAAAAGATGAAGAAAGAAGAAATAGAAATTTAAAAATACAATTTAAATTTACTACACCAAAATCTAAAAATAAATAAGTGAACTTATTTATAGCAGAGGTAGTCTAAATAAAGTGAATTTTCATGTTTTATTTAAGGAAAGGAATGGAGTTAAGTTAATATTGACAAAACAGGAAAGGGAGGTAGCGCACAGGATTCAAACTTGTAATATTAAAATCAGTGCGATGAATATAATAATTTTATCAGAGACTCCAACACCAGGATAAAAATAAGGTCTTGGAGAAAAGGGGATTTACCTTATATTTCATAGATAACTTCAAGCATTTTGACTGTATCTATTACTTTTATAACTGAAATATATAATGCTTTCCCCATAATGCATAGTACTTGGCAATAGTTTAAAACAAAAAGCCTGTGTACAAAAGAAGAAGTGAAAAATCAAGTTTCACAGAAGTATGTATGGAATGATATCATATAATCTATATATGTATAAAATACATGTTATACATAAAATGTATAGTATATTACAGAAAATACATGTATTATATGTCTTACTATGTACTCTGATTAACAGCAGTCATCTCTTGGAGAATGAATGTAGATAGCTATGGCTAGGATAGTGGCTGTAACTACGGATATAAGTGAATGCATTTGATAAGGTTTTAGAAAATACTTGACTAAATAACTTAATAAGGAGACTAAAAGAATAGCAAGGTACTGAAGAAAATTAGCATTTTGGCTTGCACACAGGATAGAGTAATCTAGCAGTTAAAGGAAAACCTTTGGAAGGAGAGCAAAAGTTTCCCTCTTTGTCTGTTAGCAACAATGTTTCACTCTGAACAAATTAAATATCAATTTGTGTATAGTGCATCTAGGTAGTTATGCTTATTAGGTTTTGAACTTGGAAAAGAAATTTAGCTTACTGATACTGAGAGTTAGTTGTTCTCTTTTATGGATTTATTGGGTAGATTTCCCTGGAAGACCAAGAAAGGAGAGACACAATACTCCGAGGCACATAAATTCTTGAGATTCAAATTGTATTAGCTAAGATAGTGTACGTGAACTACAAGTGAGAAGGGAAAAGATTTAAATCTCTTGTACACGGGGGGATGGACAGAAAAGGAAGATGGATCTATAGTCGACCAACCTAAGGACAAACTGAAACCTAGAAACAGGAGTTGAGTGGGCCATTCTTTCATGAGGGCAGAGTGGAGCTATACAGGTGGAAGCTGAAGAAGTTGATGCCCTTTGTCACTGAGTTAAACACATCCTGTCTAGAAGTTGGAGAAACTAAAGGAGGATTGGGGATGTGACGCAGTTGCAGGCTAGCACTTCTCCCTCAATAAGTGAGCAAAGACAACATACAGGAGCTATAAGTTGCCCATCTTAAACCTTGCTTAGACAAAATGGTTGCTGATTCATTCTTGCCCTATAAATCTGTCCATTAAAACATTGCTGGGTACCAACTTTAGCCAGATACATGGAGAGAATTTTGGGAAATGTAGTTGAATCTGGGTTAGTTGACATTTTAAAAAGATGTCAAATTTAGTTACAGTTTTTTAAAAATGTAAAACAGTTAGTGCATGATTATTCTTTACCTTTTGGTTCTTTTCTTAGCCTGTGAAGTCCCCAGGGTTTCTCCTCAAGTGTTGGCCGTTTACATTTCTGCTAAAATGAAAAGTAGAGAAGGGAAGAGAATTCCAGTCACTTGACCTAACTTTATACCAAACTCAAATTTCCAAGTGTACCTGATCTCAGTAAGGCTTCAGCAAATAACCTAGTGTCTCACAAAGTGTTGAACAAGTGTTTGTTGAGTTCTAAATGAATAAATGTATTCCTACATTGACTTATATTAAACCACGGAGTGATGAAGGTAGTACATAAGGTAATACAGAATGGCAACAGAGATACAGATTTCAAACTAATTTGTGAAGTTTGTTTCCATCACCCTGGTCGGGATAAATTAATTATTTTATGAGATGTTGCTCCTATGCATCTTTTTTCTTTTTCTTTTTTTTTTTTTTTTTTGGCACCAGGGATCGAACTCACAGCCTCTCACCTGCCAGGGCAGGCGCTTAAGCCACTGAGCCAAACTCCGGGCTCTCCTATGCATCTTGAATTTGATTAGTGCTATTATTACTCACAGGATAGTATTGAGAATAAAATGTCTATTAAAATGCTTACTATTCAGCTGCCACTCAGTGGACAGTAGACACTTCTGATAAACCTCGATATCTAACAAGAGAATGTTGACCTCCTGATTCAAGGTGAAACTATGTGAAAATGAGGAGCAAGCAGGTGGAAAAGAAAGATTTGGCTCTATGTCACTAAGCAGGCATATATGCACAGTCCAGGAATATGAAGCTGTACTTCCCTAAAAATAAATGTACACACACACACATACACACACACACACATATATATATGCACACACACTTGTACTTTTTAACTTATTCATGTGTTATTTTACTTCTGAATCTATAGTCTCCTTTATGGAGAGCAAAGTTTTAGTTTTTCACATGTGCTACTATTATATGGGAGGTTAGATTAGGGGACAGCAGATGAGAGTTAGGGGAAATCTGCTGGGCATAGAGGAAGCAAAGAGAATAACAGCTATTTTTGTATATAAGCTATTATTAAGTTATGTATTGCCAGTAAAAATTGAACATTAGTCAATAATTGTTTTCAGAAGGCTCCAACCTAGAGGCTGTGACTTGACACCGTTAATAACTGTTCTGACCCTTTACTAGAGCAATTTCAGTAACACAGAACAAAATAACTGAGAATAAGAGACTTAGAAATTATTTGCAAATTCTTACTTAGGTAAAAATGTTTTAACAGGGTCTTACTGTTGATTGTAGCCTGTGTATCTTTTTGAGCCATATTTCTGTATTCATGATATTATTTGATGAGAATTTGTTCTGTTTGTTTCAACATCACTAACTTCCCATAGCCTTTGTTTTGTCTAATTGTTTCAAAAGCACTATACATACTATTCTACTTTCTGCTTTTTATCTTTTTTTTTTTCCTACCAGAATGGAAGCCTCCTGTAAACACAGATTTTCATAGCTGGAAGTATGAAAGGACATTATGGTGATAAGAGTTTAACCTCTTTTCAAAAGATTTCCTACTAACAACTATTTTCTCTTTGCTGTGAAAACTTTCTTATACCTTTATAAACATTTTATTTCACCTCTTTCAAGTATCCAGAGTTACAAAAATGAATCCATAAACAAAGTAAATTATTACTAATTTAGGTATTTCAATATTACTAAGTTCTTACTACTTTAGCTATTTTAATATTGCTGATATCTAGCTTGCTCCACACAATTCACAATTAAAACAATATTCAGGCTGGGGATTTAGCTCAATGGTGTAAGCGCTTGCTTGGCAGTCGTGAGGTTGTGAGTTCGATCACCAGTACCAAAAGCAAACAAACAAATAAAACAATATTTGGATTTCACTAATAATGAATTATTTAATTAAATTACAATTCTACAATTTTAGTGGTTTAATTTTCATCTTGCAGATCATTCATTTAAAGTAATCATAATTTAAATGCAATGCAATTGCTCTTCAGGCTAATGTACATAGTTCCATTGCTTAAGTACTAACCAAGTATTCCAAACACTCAGTCTCTTCTTAGGGTTAAAAAATAAGTCAAGTTTTAGTACCTTTTAGCACATTATTTCCGATGTGATTTTTTTCTCTTAAAAAATGGGCTGTGTGTTTGCTGCTTGTCACATCTGAAATTGTCACTAATGATGGCTGGTGCGCTCCACAGTTGCAGGCCCAAGTGTGAGTTAAATTCTGACCCACACAACTCACATGTAAAACCTGGCTCTCAGGACTCTTCCAAACAGAACCTGGGCCCATAATAAAACATTTATATTTCCTCCAATGAGAGACAGAGACAGAGAGAGATGAATCAGTTGTGAGGCGCCTTGTAGATCCAAAAACCAAATTCAGCTTTGACTCACACTGTCTGTGTGTCACATTGACTCAGTGCTGTGAGACTGGCAGTGTTTTGCGCATTTGGTTGCGGGACTCCTGTCTTGCCCTGTAATTTTAAAAATGATCCCAGGTAAAGTTGATAAAACAGCTACGAAAGCATGGCGTGTCATTTGTATCAAGTCCAAGTCTGTCATGTAGTTTTAAAATAACAAAGTCTGCAACTTGCTTTGCGAAAGGTAATATTTGAAAATAAATAACATTTGAAAACACTATAAAAATACCATAGAAATGAAAGGTTTGTATTTATTAGGATGGGAAAAAGGCTAAACACAATCCTCTAGTAAATAATATGAACCCTCAAAGTTTTAGGGTATCCTAATTGAACAGAGAAAATTAGAAATCTTCCCATATTAACAACCAACAAATGGCATAGTCTGTTTTTGAGATAAGTTGCTGTCAAACTAAGAGCCTCATTTAATTCCCTCACATTGGAGTTGACTACAAATGATTGTTATGTTTCCCTCTTTCGTAAGTAGGTCAGATACCACTATGCTTTGCTTCTTTTAAAATCCAGTCATGAGGCCCATATGAGCAAAACATAGATTTGGGATCTTCTTTCTCTATAGGTTCAATTATCTGCATACTTTATTTTTTTATACTGATAATACAAAGCAAACTTAGTTATCAAGATATGAACTATTTCCATTTAGCCACTTTAATCTAGGTTACTTGCCACTTATTATGAACAAAGTTGATTTATCATCATGAAAATTTTGATGACATTATCCCAAAGTATTGCAAAATTTATACAGAAATATTGAAAGAAAAATCTGATGTATTTAACACATTTGATATTTTAAAATTAGACAAAAATTTTAAACCTAGGTCTACAAATTTTTAAATTAGGTGTTATAGATATCATCTGCATAAGAAAATAAATAAAATTCATGTCTTCTTGCTGGTGAACGCACAAGAGTCACATAGACTTTGAGCATTAATGTCATGTAGGCAGAAACTTGGGCATTGCAGAGAAAAGGGAATGCGCATATCAATAACTGTACTTACTCCAGCACAGGACCTTATAGAGAGTAAGCAACTTATAAATATTGTAGTTGAGAATTGGAAAGTTGTTTTTCAATGACAGATAAACCAGTAACACACTTTCTCCCATTAAATTTACATTATAGTTGGTCTTTGAAATCTTTGGGTAGAAGTTTAGTGTTCAATTTGTTACTTTTCTGATGATATTCAAGGGGGGGGTATTTTCTCAATATTTCTCACTTAAAATAGAAGTAACATATTCAAGTATGTCTACATCTAGGTACTCTACTATTTCAACATCATTTAAAAAATATTGATCCATTTTCTTACTTGGTGTCCTTAACAGAAAATTCAGTTACCAGATATTGCAGTCTCCAGAATTTCTATGCACATGGGAGCTTCATATTTAAGAACATTAAATATACTTTTATGAAAAAGAATACTTGTCACGTATTAGTCAACATTTTCAAAAATTGTTGGTGATATACAGAAAAATGAAAAAGGAACTGTAGGAACAAATTCTATATGTGAGAAAGTATGCATGCAGGGGTATGTGTGGGAGTTATAATCCATTTGGCACTTCTAGAATCACTATCACTTAAAAAGCAGTGCGCAAAGTGTCTGCTGAACACTTATTATCCCTTTCTGCAGTATATTGTGGCACTCTTAAAGTACTGCAGAAAAAAGTGGGTGGACCTAGAAAACTCTTAGAAAGTGATCTTACCCTCACCTAGACTAGTCTACCTCCTTGGGAAGAAGATTGCATTTCTCTATTTTTTTTTAGGAAAGGGAGATCCTGGGAAGACACAGACTATGCTATTTTCACTCATAGACTCAATCAACATTTTAAAGTTTCTTTTATTATGCTGTTTTTTCATGATACTTCAACTCTGTTTCTCAAATAGCAAATTAATGCACTTTGTACAAACCTCCATTCTAACCTTTCCAAATTTTTCATACCTAATTTCAGTGTTTTTCACTATTCCTGATATGATTTTTCATACAAATATTACAAATGCATTCACACAAGCGCCCAGACATGGATATATCTCTGATGTGCAAAACAACCAATTCTGAGCTTAACTTCTCTATTGACCCATGTATCCCAGCAGGCAATATTCCTCTGCCTTAATTTTCCTTGGACCAATTATGAAGCAACTAAAGGTGATCCTATAGTCCAAAGTTCACTAAAATTATTCAAAGTGGCCACCCTAATTGTTCATCCTACCCTTCCTGACTTTCCCATGAAAACCCAATAAAGACAGTGATCTAGACAGTGCTCTTTTCTTCTGCCTTTTGAATACTTTGATGTGTTTCCCATATGATTCTGTTGGGGTGCTGTCTTTGTTACTTTTCTCTGGTTGCTGAGACAAAATACCTGGCACCCCTAATGAGGAAAGGAAAGGTTTATTTAACTTACATTTTTTTGAGGCTTCAGTCCATACTTAGCTCCAAGGCAGGGTGGCATGGCTAAGGGGCAACTAATTATGGGGCTGCAAGTGACAGGAGCAAAAGGGGCAAAAGGGGAGGAGCATGCTCCTTTTCTCTCTTATATTGTATGCCAGCTCCCTATCCCTGGGCAGGTGCATAACTTACACCACCAATTCCAGCGCTAGACCATGAACCAATCACAAATGCCAGACTCATCTGCCTCCGTGACCTTATGAGGCTTGGGGGACCTTCCAAACACAAACCATAACAGGTGCCATGGATCCTTTCTCTCACACTTGCAAATAATGGAATAAATTGATCCTCCTAAATCTCCCTTTTGGTGCCAATAGCTGGTTGAACACCACATGAAAGAATACAATACATACTTTTACTCATATATATGCATGCACACACATACAAACCTACAGATCATTCTTTAAAAAGTTGAATTATATTCAAAATTTTCTAGTGGCATGAGCTGAAGCCCTGCACAGCAAACCACATCCAGGTGTGCAAGCTTGGCACCTCACTTGAAACCTGGTAGGTACATGCCCAGCATGCCCAAGCAGCTGGGGACCTTCAGGTAGGTCCCTAGGGAACTCGTTGGGCCCTCCCTAGTGACCCCAAATGGCCAGGGAACTGCCTGCACTCAGTGGAGGGAGCCAAATCCCCGCATAGCAAACCACATCCAGCCGTGCAAACTTGGCACCTCATTCAGAACCTGGTAGGGACCCGCCCAGCACACCCAGTCATCTGGGGAATACAGGAAAATGACAAAATGAAAGAGCAAAATGCAATCTCAAACCTCCAGATGCAGAAAAATCTTTTGATAAAGTTCAATACTCATTCATGATAGAAATTCATTTCCTATAGAAAATAGGAATAGATGGTCTTTACCCCAATCTCATAAAAGCCATCTATGACAAACCAACAGTCAGCATCATAGCAAATGGTCAAAAACTGAAAGCTTTTACTCTAAAATCAGGAACAAGACAAGGATGTCCATTATCACCACTGCCATTCAATATAGTGCTGGAAATATTAGCCAGAGCAATTACACAAGAGAAAGAAACAAAAAGAATAAGGATAGGAAAAGAAGTTAAATTATCATGATTTGCAAGTGACATGATTCTCTACATAAAAGACCCCCAAAACTTCATTGAAAAACCTCTAGGTATAATGGCCAAATTCAGTAATGTATCTGGATACAAAGTCAACACTCAAAAATCAATAGCATTGCTGTACACAAATAGCAAACTCACTGAGAGAGAAATGAGAGAAGCCACACCATTTGCGACAGCATCCAAAAAAATGAAATACTTAGGAATCAATTTAACAAAGGAAGTAAAAGATCTGTTCAGTAAAAATTTCAATACTCTGAAAAAAGAATTGAAGAAGATCTCAGAAAATGGAAAGACATTCCTTGTTCATGGATAGGAAGAATAAACATTGTGAAAACGGCCATTCTCTCAAAATTGTTATACAGATTTAATGCAATTCCAATCAAAATACCATTAACATACCTCACAGATCTAGAGAAATCAGTCCTAAAATTCATCTGGAACCAGAAGAGACCTAGAATAGCAAAGGCATTTCTGGGCATCAAAGACAAGGCAAAAGGCATCACAATCTCTGACTTGAAGTTATACTACAAAGCTACTGTTATAAAATCAGCACGGTACTGGAATAAAAACAGACCTGAAGATCAATGGAATGGATTAGAAGATACAACCACAACTACAAACACACTTAGCCATGTTATCCTTGACAAAGGAGCCAACCATGTTCTCTGGAAGAAAGGTTACCTCTTTAATAAGTGGTGCTGGAAAAACTGGCTTTCCATATGCCTAAAACTAAAACTAGACCCATGCCTATCACCACGCACTAAATTAATGTCAAATGGATCAAAGATCTAAATACTAAAACAGAAACACTAATTCTTCTGGAAAACAAGATAGGTAGAAATCTTGGAGACATAGGGGTAGGCAGAGAATTCATGAACAAAAATCAAACTGCATGGGAAATACTTTCCCAAATCAACAATTGGGATCTCATCTTATTAAAAAGTTTTTGCATGTCAAAGGAAGTCTCCAACAGAGAGAAAAGAAAACTGCAGAATTTGGAAAAAATTTTAGTCAACTTTCCCTCAGATGAAGGACTTCTGTATAGAACATATAAAGAATTAAAAAAAATCAGGCCCCCGAAATTCAAAGACCCAATCCAAAAATTGTCATCTGAGATGGATGCATACTTCTCACCTGAAGAAATACAAATGACAAATAAATACATGAAAAAATGTTCAATATAATTGGTCATTAGAGAAATTCAAATTTAAACAACACTGAGAATCCCTCTCACTCCAGAAAGAATGGCCAGGTTCAAGATAAACACCAATAACAAATGCTGGAGAGGCTGTGGGGAAAAGGAACTCTCTTGCCTTGTTGGAGGGAGTTTAGACAGGTGCAAACACTCTAGAAATTAGTCTGGAGGTTCCTCAAAAATCTGGGATTGGAAGTCTCATTTGACCCAGCTTCTGAGCATATTCCCAAAATAACTGAAAGCATCATATCACAGTGATACATTTGCACCCATGTTTATAGTAGCACAATTTGTAATAGCTAAATCTTGGAAACAACCCAAATGCCCATCAACCAAGGAATGGATAAAAAAGATGTAGTATTTTTATGCAGTGGAGTATTACTCAACTATAAGGAAGGATCATATTGAGGTTTTTATAGGTAAATGGATGCAACTTGAGACCATACTCATAACTGAAATAAAATAGACTCACATCTGTAAATACCTTATTGTCTCCCTAGTGTAAAAAACTGAAAGAGTAAATAAGATACAAAGTCTTCAGTAAATATCATTAAATGGTAACAAACTGTCCAAAGGCAAAAGAAATAACTCAGATAGGAAAAAAGAGAAAAGAAGGAAGAGAAAAGAAAAAAGATATGAATTTGTACATACATACTTAAAATAGCTAAGATGATTGTAATGTTAATTGTATTAGTTCTTGGGAAAAATCAGTTAACATTCATAGAATTAGATCAATTTTGCATGTCTATGTCTGGTAATCTGAGTAACTGTTTTGAAAACAATTATGCAAATTAACAACCTTAGTTATGTTCCAACCACCTTTTTTTGGAAGCCTGTATTATTATTTTGGGCTCTTTGTTATTGTTATTTATTAGTCTCTTTTGTTTCTTGTTGTTCTTGTAATTTGTTATGTTTTGTTTTTTGTTTTTCCGTCTAATACAGCGAGGATAGATGTACATGCATAGGTTTATACACACCTAGAACTTCTCCTACAGAGTGTACAAGAATTGATTTAATTACATGTGATGGTATGAACAGCTACTTTAAAGAAAACGAGACATTATGGTAGCCATTGCTATTTTCCTATCATCTTGCTGTGAAGTCTAATAATGCTTTCATTCTTCATTTTGATTGTTTTTAGTCTGTTTTGTATTGTTTGACTTCAATATGTGTGAAAGTGTGGACAGCTATTTTGAAGGGAACAAGAGACATTATGGTAGCCATTGTTTATTTTCCTATTGTCTGATTTTGAAGGCCTCTAATGCTTTTATTCTTTTGGGTTTCTTTTTTTTTTTTTTTTTTGTTTTTTTTTTTTTTTTTTTTTGTTTTTTTTTTTTTTTTTTTTTTTTTTTTTTTTTTTTTTTTTTTTTTTTTTTTTTTTTTTTTTTTTTTTTTTTTTTTTTTTGGTTTTATATTATTCTGTTTTGTTTGAGTTCACTGTGTGTGAAGATGTAGACAACCACTTCAAAGATAAAAAGAGATACTATGGTAGCCACTGTTGATTTTATGTTGTCTTGTTTTGAAGTGCTGCATTGCTTGCTTTTGTTTTGTTCTGATCTGCTTTCTTCTGTTTTGTTTCATTCTCTTTAAAATGAAAATAAAAATGACAATAAAAATAACAATAAAAAACCCACAAAATTTTCAATTCCATGTTTTTCTTGTTTTGCTTTGTTTTGTTTTTGGTACCAGGGGCCAAACTCAAGACCTTGAGTTTGCATTTAAGCCACTGAGCTAAACCCCTGGCCCAATTCCATCTTTCATAGTGTATCATAAGTGGCCATTTGTATGCTCCTACATTTTTTCAATCACTGTGTCTTATTTCATATCATCCTGTGTACTGATATGAATGCTGTGTTAGACATCTTCAGCTTGAACTTTCAGGTATGCTCTCAACTCATTTCTACCCTGCCCTAAAATGGCGGACTCCTTTGGTTTCCCTTACCATCTGGTTTCTGGTGATGACGAATAGGATGCCCTAGTAATAGATTATTGCATGGGAGAAGGATGCAGACAGGGTATTTAGTCAATGGTTCCCTTTATGCACTTTTGACCCAGCAGCTCTGCCTCTGTAGTGACGACTATTTCTCTTCTGAGTGTGTCTTCTTTACTTTCTCCATGTGAGCTTTGGTCGCAGAAAAATCTGTAAGGGAAGATAATAAATCCATTGCCTTTTAAATTTTGTTTTGAAATAGTTCAATGGTTTGCTTACACTCTCAATATACTTTCAAAAATTCTTTTAGTAGATAAACCATCTTCAAATTATGAAATTTCTGGCTTTTTGGAGACTCTGGATGATAAGAATTATTCAGTGTTACCCTGCTGATTATCATTCAGTTTGGGTTTGTTTTCTGTATTTTTGCTGAACTTAAATCATTCTACATATGTTCTTAAGTACTGGTTCTTTAATTTCCCTAAGATGTTTGTTAAAAAATATGAACATTCATTCAAAATTTAATACATTTTTAAACCCAGGAATACAGTTCAGCAGCACAAGTGTCTTCCTGGCAAGTGCAAGGTCGTGGGTTCAATCCCCAATACTCAAGAAAGAAAAGTTAGAGCCGGGCGTGGTGGCGCACGCCTTTAATCCCAGCACTCGAGAGGCTGAGGTAGGCAGAGCGTTTTGAGTTCGAGAGGCCGGCTTGGGCTACAACGCGAGCGCAAGGCCGGCCTGAGCTACATAGTGCGACCCTGCCTCAAAAAACCAGGGCTGGGAGTTTGGCTCAGTGCCTTAAGCGCCTGCCCTGGCAGGCGCGAGGTTGTGAGTTCCATCCCCGGTGCCGCAAAAAAAAAAAAAAAAAAAAAAAAAAAAAAAAAAAAAAAGTTAATACATTTTAATTTTTAATATTTATAGACATTTCCAGGTAACTCTATAAAAGACGAGGCAATTCACACTTGCTGTAACCATTTGATTATATATTAAATTGTTTGATTTTTTTAATGAGCAATTTTAAGTGCTGACTACACACCAGACAGAATATAAAGGGTAACTAACTCATATAATGTAACATATGAGGTTTCCCATTTTCATATTTTCTCACCATTATTCCTTTATAATTTCTCTGGTCTGATATGTGCATAATTGTGCCCCATCTTTTAAATTTATATTTACTTGGTCATTAGTGAGACTGAATATCTTTGTATCTATCATCTATTTTGTTTAATTCCTCTTTCGTGAATTGTCTATCCATATTATTTTCCTTTCTATTAGCAGTTTATATTAATGAGACAAATAACATTGCTAGGATTCAGATGACTGGTTGTAACCCAAGAAATGTAATAGACCTTAAAATACTTTACAATTTTCAAATTAAATAATTTTATAAACACAATGAGCAATCATATGTTATTCATGTATACTAAGACATATGCTGTGATAATCCACAGGCAGCACTTACGTAGCAGAGTATGATTGGGGTGATTTATATTTCAGTTGTAGATCTCAGACTCTTGTAAATTGATACACTATAAAGGATACTTTACTAAGAAGTGGCTTATGAACTAACTGATTATTGTTAATAGGCATTTGGATTGTGTAAATGTGAAATGATCATACTTAAAAAGATCTGTGAAAACTTAGAGCAAAATTTCTTTAATTTTACAGATCAAGAAACTACACCTCCTAGTAACACATCAGACCACAGGTATTCATGTGGAAAAAATCTGCAGTTAACAAACAATAAAGATCGTACTGATTTTAAGCCTCTGTTTCTTATCATTGAAACAGGAAAATAATACACAGATTGGGCAGAAGTGATAAGATAAAGAATGGTCAAGTGTTAGAAAACTCTAACCCACAATGATTTAGAGGAAAAAGTCTTTCAAATATCCAGGTACTCTGACTTTTCTGTCTCAAGCTGTTTATGCCCCTCTGGTCTCTAGAAAATCCTACCAACACCCATTGGCATTCTGTAGATCCTGGACAACTTAGACAAAGGTGTGACAAATAATTTGTCATGTAATGTTTAGTTTTCATGAACTTAGAAACTGTCAAATTTACAGATACCAAGCTTTTCTTTTTTCTTTACTCAGGGTTCAACAAAAGAGGTAACAGTCAAAACAAGCATCTAATATTTTTAGCTAAAAGGTGCCAGATGAAAAATAACTCCTTTGCAGGGGAAAACTCAAGTCTGTTTGCTCACACATCAAATATATTATTTTTTCCCTCTATCATCCTGCAACAGCTACGTAACATGCTTGGATGACGACAGTTGAAAAACTTCAACCCTGGTAAGAATAAATTAGACTCCATAACTGTGGATAACAGTAATGCAAGGCCACAGAATGAGCTACATCTGATGACAGACTCATAAAACTGTACCTAAAAACAAATATGAATACAAGGAAATGCTTTATTTTCAATTTTAAACTATAAAACAGTCAACTTTTTGTTACATATGTACTCTAATAATGGTTCTACTTGACTATTAAAAAATCTATGATGCACATTTGTCTACTGTAATTCCTGAGGACAAATTTTAAATCTATATAACTCAAATGAACATGCGAATGCTCATCTTAACTATGAATATCAAATTTAATTATAAAGCAAAATATGAGCTGTAAGTGCATTCTATGCAAGGCAAGAAGGATATTTTATTGAACTATGTTTACCTAAAAACCTCCATCAGTTCAAGTCATGGTTAAGATGGAATCAGCACATTTCTCCTGAATGTAATTAAACTTTTTGGTTAGAAGGGATGGAGAAGATCTCAGAGAACTGTAGAAAATAAATGGGAGCAGATGAACTGAAGAAAGAAACCAGAATTTGTTATACTACCAAAGTGGAGGTGAATTTCCCACATCATTTTTCTTCTGATAGCTTCCCAGACTTGACTCACAGGAATCCTGCGACCCACAATTCTTAATTTTGCACAGAAAAAAGAGCCGCCAAGGAATGCCTCTGTTTCTCATCTGGCTCCTAAGAAAGGAAGACCCAATTGTCAAAGAGAAAATTAATGAAGCAATCTGTGTTTTTTCTTCATTTATTCTTTCCTGTTGTGGCCCCCATGCGTTCTCTTGGCAGTAAGACAGCAGTAGCACTAACAGTTTGAAGAAACACATAAAACTGTAAGGCAGGTGAACTCCTCTTTCCATTCAGAGAAAGTCATTGGTTCCAACATCATGGAAAAGAATCTTCTTTGTTTTATTTGTCCATTTTTGTTTCTTCTGTAATTGGTTGGTTCCAAATGCAATCAGTCACTGAAAGTGTGCAAAGGAGTGGGAAAAATAAAACCCCGAATTTCCAGGCAGAGATATGGAACCAAGTAAACTGAGAGATGGAAAGTGTCACAAAGGTGATAGGAAGCATATCACATCAGGAATGCAAGGTTGGTTCAGTGTTCAAGTATTAATTAAAGACCAAATAGATGATATTTTAAGTTGAAATATATTTTTTAGGCAAAATGCAGTGTTCATTCAGGATCAAAATTCTGAGCCAACTGGAATAACAATAAACATCTTTTAACCGATAGCAATAATCTAATTTTAAAAACCTTGTAGATGATATCATGCTTAATGGTGAAAAATTCAATGATTTTTATATAAGATCAGGAATAAGGCAAGAATTATATGCTAATTACTGGTGTCTTATGTAGCCCTAGATATTCTATGCCTAGTAATGAAAGAAAAAATAGTATAGAAGCAATTTACAGAAAGAATCAAATTGTTGGTACTATGTAGACTAGCCAAAGAAATTTTTAAAAAGAGAGATTCAAGAACTAATAAGTGAGTCAAAGGGCACAAAGTTATCATATGAAATTCAATCATATTTACACTTGCTTATGTTGAACAACCAGAAACTGGTTTTTATATAAAAAATAGCATTTACAATGAATCAGAAAAGTATATAGCAGCATATTTTGAGTAGCATATACAGTGGTACTTCAGTCTATTAATTTAATTCATCCCGTATTTCTGGAAATGGTGGCAGTGCTCATGTTCTTGCGAGAAAGATGGCTGCTGTGTCAACACAGAGTTCTCAAACAAAAATGAAATTTTGAGGAACACTTCTGTTTGCAAACCAAACTGTTTGCAAACAAAAGCATTCTTGAACTAAGGTCCCAGTGTATTGAAAATTGCAAGTACTGACAAAAAAATTCAAAAACATCATATATAATGTACAAAGACTAGAAGACTCAACAGAAGTCTTAAAATGACATCTTAATCCTAAGATGTCAGTCATTTTCAAATTTGCATATATTGCCATAAAAATCCTAACAGGACTTTATTTTTATTACAGAGCAAAGAAGATTCTAAAATTTAAATAAATTGTCAAAGTATGCAGACGAGCTTAGACAGTTTTTGAGAGCAAAAAAATTTGCAACACTCATACTACCTTAAGAGTTATTATAAAGCTTCAGTAATCTGGACAGCACAGCAGGGGCAAATGAATAAACATGGCTCAAAGAAATGTAATAGAGTTTCCAGAAAAGGATTGAAAGAAATATGACTGATTGATTTTGACAAATACATACATGCAAATGGAGTAAGAATAATCTTTTAAAATGATATTTGAAAGATTAAACATCCATTTGTTAAAAAACAAAAAAGGAAATTGATCTCACACCTTAAAAAATATTAATCAAAATGGATCATAGAGTTAAATGTAAAATATGAGAACTATTGCATTTCTAATGAAATTAAACTATCACAAAGAATTCTTGGAAGTAACATCAAAATCATTATTTGTGATAGCAAAAAATAATGAAATATAATAATGCTAGTGTTAAATTTTAATCACATGAAAGAAACTATTAATAAAATGACACGTCACAGACAAAAATTGTCATAAATCATAAAAACTCAAAAACAATTCAGCAACAAAAAATATGTAAGACAAAATAGTAGAAAATTCAATTTTGAACATTTTATCAAAGAAGAGATGGAGTTGTCAAGTAAGTGTACAAAAATATACTTAATCTCATTAGACATTGGGAAATTCACAATAAGATATCATTATGAAGCAATAAGAAAAGCTAAACCAGTGACAATTTATATGCCTTGGCTGGCAAAGATGATGGGCAAGTAGAACTTCCATACATTGCCAGTGGCAAGGCAAAATATGTGCATTACTCTGGAAAACTTGTGTGATATCTTGTGAAGTTAAACCTAACTCTTCTTGCAATCCCCCTTCTAGTTATTTTCCATAAAGGAATTTTAACATGTTCACATTAATGTGTGAATACAAATGTTTACAATATCTTTATTTAAAATTGCTAATAAGTTTAAACAATCAAAGTTCCCTTTTGTTGTGGCTAGATAAACGAATGATGGTTCATCCCATGTAATTGCCTACATTCAACACAAAGAGAAGAAACCTATTGATACTATTGACACACTAACATGCATTTGTCAAAAATGTTATGCTGAATCAGAGAAGACAGCCTCTAAGAGTTTCATCAATTAGAAATTTTAAAAATTCAAAACTTTAAAAGTGGGGGTCGAATGCATGATTTCCTGAGATTAGGCATAGAGAAATAGCTTGATCATAAATATCAAAATGGTGATTTTTGATTAATGACAATATTTATCCTGACCACAGTAGTGGTTACATAAATCTATGTGTCATAAATCTCATTAAATTTGAGAAAAATAAGGTTAATTTTATGAATGTATTCTTAAAAATTAATAAAAATCTTTTTTTTAAATTTTATTAATAATAAAAGACAAGACAGAAGAGAATCCCCCATACTTGCTACATTGCCTGTTATAAAGAGATGCTTGGGTTGCTGCCCAGAGGCCTGGCCAAATCTACAAAACAAAAGTTGGTTGATGTTCCTTGGTTGCTATTAATCCAGCCAGACCTCCGAAACAGCAGGTTGCTTACGGGGCGGGGGGGGGGGCAGTGTTTAGTGTTTGTGCCCGAATCCAAGCCCGCGCGCCGGTGCCGCGCGGGCCGGGCGGGAGTCCCACGAGGGGTCCTACTCGTTCTCCTCCAAGGCCCTGATATCAGGACCCCAGAGGGCAGTCCATATTGCTTCCTGATCCTTAACATAAGTTTCTGTTACCTTTCTTGTTATACTGTCAGTTAAACCAAACTACATAAGTTTATACAGTGCTAATCCCAAAGTCAAATACAAACAAAGTTGTACCACGTATTCTAGAATGTTGTAATTGTTTCATGGTGTATCTTCTACAACTGGAATCTTTTCTATTTTCCTATAAACTCAAGATTTCCATGACATGGATTTAGTATTGTTAAAACAACTTCTCTAGTTCTCAGTTAATATATCAGTATACCAATATCAGTGTTATCACTGATGACTTCATTTAGTATATCTATGAAATTATCTTTCTTAATGTTCAATATTTAGAAGAGAAACAATGGCAATGCATAAAATTGAATTGTGTTATAGGAAACTATGTAGAAATGCTTCTTTTCACCATTATATGTATTTATAAGAATTGAGAGAAATTATTATAATAAAGATTTGAAGTTTCTCTAACTTAATTTGATTCCCTGGTCCTTCCAGTGAGCAGAATTTGAATTTCAATTGGGTAATCTTTAACTTCTCTTTAGAATTTAGGGAAATTAATCTGTACTTAAATTTTCAACTTCTATTTATTACTGTGATCATCTTTTTGATATTCTGATTGGCTATAGCACTGAATTATTCAATAAAATATGAAACATCCAGTTGGTGTGAAGATATTTTACAGATGCATTTAAAATTTATAATCTGTTGACTTGAAAAAGTGGAGACTATGCTAGAGGACCCAGGTGATCCTGATTCAATCAGGTAAGGGACTAAAAGGAGTACTGAGGTCTTCCTAACGAAGAAGAAATTGTGTTGACGGCAGCCTCTTCTGTGCCTGAGAATTGCATCATGCCCCTCCTTTCGGCTCAGTCTAAAAATGTCACATATGCTAATCAGTTTTCCAAATGGTATAAACCAGGTCTTTGCAGTAAATCTTTAAATGTATATCGCCTACTAATTCTGTTCCTTTAGTTTAACTTTTTAAAAAAATTTTTTATTTTATTTTAAACATAGTAAAATCCAATAAAAGACAACAGAACAATCAAGACAAAGCAGTAGAACAATCAAAGAGAGATACTATGAAAACAATAGCTACTATAGTATATCTTGTTATTTTCAGAATAGTTGAATATTCCATCAGGTATAGCAAAAACAAACCAAAAACAAAACACAATAAAACCAATAAAAACAGGATATGAAATGAAGAAAAATAAAAAAAAAATAAAAAAAGGAAACAAAAGTTAATCAAAACTAAGCAAAACAATGAGAACGATGTTGGGGCTTGAAGATAAGACAGAGGACAATTCCACATATTTGCCACACTGCACAATGTCATATTCCCAAGTAACGCTCAGACTGCGGGCACCAGGCCTGCAAAATAACCTAACAATACAAACATTTAGTTGCTTTATGTACCTCAGTTGCTATGAATTTAGCCAGTCCTGTGAGCCAGCAGGTTGCTTGGGGGGTGGTCCTTGATTCGTAACCCGTGCCCCGGTAAGACTATGGGACACACATTAGTTTAACTTTGATTGATGCAATTACATGGACTACAATTGTAAATAAAATATTATCCAATGAAATAGAATTTAAATATATTGAACTGTATTTTCTACCTCAGTGAACATACTGTTATATTTTAGGGATTAATTCAGAGATTATATTCTGTTACACGGCAGGTAGTCTGTAAGTTTTGTGAATATCTATTTTATGTGGAGATTATTTTTGCAATAATTTCATTTCAGCTTGCTTAATCTTGATTGTCTTCATGTTTGATACTTTGGATGTTTTTATAAAAGTACTTGTTATAAATATCCATATTCAAATTGACATTAATTTATTAAATTTTTATTTATAGGTAACTTGTGTTTTAAACACATGTGGTAGAGATTTTTATTCACAACAAGGAAATTTAAAAAGTAGATGTATTTGTAGTATTTCAAAAGGAAAGTGTGGTACTTGTCTGTCCCTTTCTAATCCCAACACTGCCAAACACCTGAGATAATACTGAATTTTGTTTAAGAGATGTTTTCCCAGAAGAGTTGAATCAGAAATATTTTCATAGATCTTCTTGGAAGAATTTTGTTTTTACTTTTGTTTAGCAAAATACCACAATTATGCCTCATCTTACAAGTGGTGATATTATTCAACTGGAGCTAGCTCTTTCTAAAGCCTTTGAAAATGGTTAATGAGGCATTGTAGTGAGGTTTTCACTTCTATTATCTCTTTGAATTAGTCTTAAATAGAATTTTCTAAGACTTCCCATCATACCACTTTTTTTTTTTTTTTTGGTGGCACCAGGGATTGAACTCACAACCTCACACCTACCAGGCAGACACTTAATCACTGAGCCAAACTCCCAGCCCTAGTTTTTTGAGACAGGGTTGCACTATTAGTTCAGGTCAGCCTTGTGCTCACCTTGTAGCCCAAGCCAGCCTCACACTCACAGCACTCCTCCTACCTTGGCCTCCCGAGTGCTGGGATTAAAGGCGTGCACCACCACGCCTGGCCATCATGCCATTTTCAAAAGGCACATTTTAGTTATTTCTCTTACTAGTTACACCAAAGTTTATTGTTGTTTCCTGCATATGCAGAGTACACAGTTGAGAAGGATGAGTCTAGTGTGTGCTGATGAGGGAAGGATGGCAGCAAGTCTCCTAAATAACTGCAGGGCCACTTCTGTCCATTTTAATATGATTTATAGGCAAAAATTCTATGATATAAACTCAAAAATAGTTCAAACCTTGATTCATTTTCTGATTTGTTGTGGTGATGACATTTGATCAAGATTTTAAGATCTACAGTTTTCATTACAGAGCTAAAAACAGTCTTGAGATCAATGCTGGAGGACACTGAGTGTTACAAATAAATCACATCTTGGTACACTGATAAATGTATAAACATTTAATGTCAAGGTATTGTATCTGACTTCTCAAATGCAATGGCAGGAAACAACAATAAACTTTGGTGTAACTAGTAAGAGAAATAACTAAAATGTGCCTTTTGAAAATGGCATGATGGCCAGGCGTGGTGGTGCACGCCTTTAATCCCAGCACTCGGGAGGCCAAGGTAGGAGGAGTGCTGTGAGTGTGAGGCCTAAAGATTTTTTTTAAAGTTATAATTTTATCAACATTTGTAACTACGTACCTACATTACCGGCTTCAGGTGACTTGCTATTTGCCTTTGAGATATTGGAAAAATGAAATTGATTAGTAGAATAGTGAATTTTTTCACCCAACTCAGAAGCTTGAGGGATTTCAAGTTTAGCCAGAAGCTGTCTGTTCAGCTGAACAACTTACCAGCCAAATTCAGTGGGATAAAGTTTTTACTAACTGACTTCTATATGTACTATTATATTTTTTTCATGATTTCTTTAGCTTATAGAAAAAAATATTAAGGAGATATATGAAATACATTTTCCAAAATAATCAAAGAGCTGCTTCTTTAAAACATTATTAGCTTTTAATTTATGACATCTGAAGCTATCAAAGTCTTTTAACATTTCTTTTCAGTTATAAGGGTGAGAGGAATAGTAATTATCAAACCCATTATTACTTGACCCTCTACTCCTAAAATTCCTCAGACAAGGGGAATGTTCTTTTATTTTGAAACATATGAGCTATTTGTAAATACTTGTTGAGGAAGATTGTACAGAATGGTAATATCAAGGAATTTATTGAAAGCAGAACCCAGAAGAATCAGATTTGATAGAAATTGGGTAAGTAGCAGAGATAAAACATATTTTAGCAGAGAGCAATAATCTATTATTTAAAATTTCCAAAGGTAATACTAGGCTTAATGGTGAAAAATTCACTGCTTTTTCTATAAGATTAGGAATAAAGAGAAGAATGCATATTCCAACTCTCCTATCTTATTTTTCTTTTATCAAAGGCTTCACAAACTTAATACTCTACAGAGTAAAGGGATGTGTGTATGATACATAGGTATAGTATAAATGAAAACTCTGGCTAACTGAAAAACTGCTTCCATTATGACATTCAAAGTAAAAATGAAGAGCTATGTTTTCAGACTTCTAGTTTTACATAGGATGGAGCAGTTCACAGAAAGCTAATTTTATCAATATGAACACTTAGAAATACCAGAAAAATTTTGTTGTGGGGAGTTGATACTTGCATATAATACATCTTAAGTGTTTTTTATTTCTCTTTCCCTCTTTTTTTCTCACACTGTCCGTGTTATCTTCTTCCCTTCATCGCTTGGTTCCCTTCCCATTTGCAAAAGGTTTGTCCCCTGTTCCCTATTAATTTTCTTTCATTTTGCACTTTAAGTTATTTATACTTTGAGTTTTTCAAATAAGAGAAACAATTCAATATTTAGACTTGTGTGTAGGATTTATTTCACTTAACGTTATTGTCTCAAGGTGAACCCATTTCCTACAAATGACTCGTTTATCCTTCTTCATGGAAAAGTAGAACTCTATAGCATACAAATACCACATTTTTCATTTACCTGTATCTGCCGATGGGCATACAGTTTATTTCCAACATTAGCTATTATAATTTCTTTTGCTATACACAAGGATATGTATGTATCACTGCAATATGATGTCTTTAGCTCTTTCAGAAAGATAGCATCTATGTTATTAACCTACATAGTCTTTATAAATAATGTTCATTAGTACGTAAGCAATTATTTGCCAGCAGAGACATAAAATCATACTGTCGGTCATTTTCAGTCATTTAAAAACAAGAACCATAGAGTCAAACTTTCAGCTGATCCTGACACTAGAATCTAAAGTCAGTGATTTAAAGAAAAACTGTGTTTAATATATTCAAGGAACCAGAGGAAAAACAAAATTTTGTATCGTACAGATATTCAACATGTGATAATGGTAAAATGAATGCAGTAGAAAAAAATATATAGCACATGCAATTAAGAAATCAACCAATGTTTTTGCAAAACTTTGGATGAAGTAGATGACAAGACAGTAAGGAATATCCAAATGGAAGAACAAAAGAAAAGTAACTTTTGAGAAAGAGAGTAACAAGCATGACAGGAACTGTCAAAGTGTCTAACATACATGCATACAAAAGGAAAAAAAGAAATACTTCTAAAGAAATGTTAACTGAGAGATTTTAAAATCATGAATGTATGATCAATGCATAGATAAAAGAAGCTCAGAAAACAAAAAGAACTATCCCATTAGAGTTGAATTGCTGATTACTAAAGATAGGGAGAAAATCTGAAAAGTTGCAGACAATAGAAAGATATTGGAGATGGCACTGCTGGTGAAAGGAGTGTGAGTTTAGCTCCTCCCTTCCTCTGTAGCCCCAGGATAGTGTGACTGGTAAAACAAGTCTGAAATCCACTCCTGCTTATTCCACTGGTGGGGCTCAGGGCCTAGAGACCTGTAGGAATGCCAGTGACAGAGTAGGACTCTGGCTAAAGAGCATATGATGGACAGACAAAACTAGAGATGTGGAAATATTCCATGCAACATTAACAATATGAGCCTACTGGTGACTTCTAAACTTTTGTTTTGTTTTGCTTTGTTTTATTCTACTCATAATCTTCTGCTCTTTTGTCAACTATCTTGCTTGACTTTATGACACTTTCATGCTAGTAAACTGTGTCTCCTCATTTTGGTCCACTTGAAAACTTCTAGGCCTTCTCTTCCAATGCTTCCCTCCTGTGTCCTACAATTACCCAGAATCTGGATGATCATCCTGTGTCCTCCAACACTGTTCCTACTATATTTAACCTCACTTTTCTCTCCATCCTGTTCCCATCCTCCTGAGCTCTCTTCCCCACAACAGGCTAAAATCCCTCTAATTGGAAAGTCAGTGCATACTAGCTCTTGGTATTAGTGGGATTGTATTATATTTCTGTACACCTTCCTCCTTTGATTATAGATATGAGGCTAATAGTTATAACATTTCTCAGCAACCAAGTTGTGCTTGAGTCTATTGTTAGTGCCAACTGAACTATAACCAGTTTTTCCCATTGAAAGGCAACACTGTGATTATAAGAGGTCATAACTATCACCATAATCCAGTACCAAAGGAATGGACACTAAGTCAAAAAGATAACAACTCAGTCTTAATATATTGGGAAAATAGGTTCTAGAGTTAGACATAAAGACCAAGAACTACACACATCTAAAGGACATCTGGAGGAACAGGCACCTCATACGAAAGCCTCAACATCAATGATAAGGTTATCTAACATATATATAAGCATTGGCACAGAAAACAAAATAAAATAGGGAATAGAAAATGACAAGATGAAGAAGCAAAATGCAGTCCCAAACACCCAGGACAATTCCAGAGCAGAAAGAGAAGAAATTGGAATCCAACAAATGGAACTCTCTGAAATGATAGAAGCAGAAGTGAAAAAACAAATGGAACAGGCCATAGAAAAAATAATCTCTAAGGTGCAAAAAGAATGATTATCAAAATAAAAGACATTAAAGAAGATACAGATAAAGAAATAGAGGTGCTCAGGAAAATGATGGAAACCATGAATGCCAAACCTAGACAAGAAATGGAATAAATAAAACAGATTCAAACATAAATGCAGGAGATTTGGAATTCCATTGAAAGTATACACAGCAAATTGAATGAAGGTGAGTATAGAATATCAGATCTAGAAGACAGGAATACAACTGCCAACCAGGAAAAGAAAGATATCTTAAAAATTGCAAGAGACCATGAAAAACAAATCCAACAACTACAGGATGAAGCAATGAAGTACAACATACAGTTTGTTGGAATCAATGAGATACCTGGAGATAGTACAAAAATCATTAAAAACCTCTTCACAGAAATAAGGTCAGAAAAGTTTCCAAACATGGGTAAAGAATCTGGCATAAAAATAAATGAAGCATATTGAACTCCAAATGGCCATGAGCACAGTAAATCTACACAAAGGCATATGATAATCAAGATTCCAGAAGTTCAGCACAAGATCAAAATATTAAAAGCAGCTAAAGAAAAGAAATATCACCTATAGAGGAAAGCCCATCAGAATCACAGAAGACTTCTCAACACAAATCCTCAAATCAAGAAGAGCATCAAGTGAGGTATTTCAAGTCCTAAAGGAAGACAGTCTTCAACCTAGATTAATACACTCTGAAAAACTATCTTTCAAAATTGATGGAGAGATAAGATACTTCCATGACACAGAACAACTGAAGAAATCTATGACCACTAAACTAACTCTACGTAAAGCTCTAAAAGACTTATTAGAAAGAGATAACAAAAATCTCAAACACATGAACATCAATAGAAAGAAGCTGCTAGGCAGGGAAAGCAATTAACAGAGGAGAAAGACTGGGAACAAGCAACAGGAAAACAACATGCAAAAGAAAAAAAAGTCAATACATATCAATTATAACTGAACAAGCAACAGGAAAACAACATGCAAAAGGAAAAAAAAAAGAAAAGTCAACACATATCAGTTATCACCGTCAAAGAAAACGATCTCAACTCACCAATCAAAAGAAACAGATTGGCAGAATGGATCAAGAAGTAAGATCCAACAATATGCTGCATTCAAGAAACACATTTGACACAAAAAGAAATGCATAAACTAAAAATTCGAAGGATGAAAAGCAATTCTCCATGCCACAGGAACGCAGAAAAAAAAGCAGGGGTAGCTATTCTATTTGTAGACATTGCCAAAAGTGATCAAAGAGACAAACAAGGTCATTACATACTTGTTAAGGGAAAACTCCAAGAAGAAGCGATAATGATCATAAATATTTATGCACCAAACACAGGTTTACTCAACAACATAAAACAAATTAATGACAGAAAAATCAAATAAGCACTAATACAATTTTAGGGGGGCACTTTAATACTCCACTCTCATGAATAGATAGATCAACTACCCAAAAATATCAACAACAACAACAAAAATAACTAGAATTAAACCAAGCCTGACAACAAATGGACTTGGTAAATATCTATAGAGTGTTCTACTTTAAAATATCAGAATACACACTTTTCTCAGCTGCACATGGAATTTTCTTCAAAATAGACCATGTATTAGCTGACAAAACTGATAAAGTAAATGTAGAGAAGTTGAAATCATCCAATGCATGCAATTTGATCATAGCACAATAAAATGAAATCAACAACAAAGTGAATCACAAAAACCACATTAGCACATGGAAATCAAGCAACATGCTTCTAAAGAACAAATGGGTCACAGAGGAAATTAAAGATGAAATTAAACAGTATACATAATTAAATGATAACACTGATGTAACATACCAAAACTTATGGAATGCAATCAAAGCAATCCTACAAGGGAAATTTATACAGATAAACTCACATATCAGGAAAACAGAATGAATTGAAATAATCTAATATTGAACCTCAAACTTCTAGAAAAAGAACAAATCAAACCCAAAGCTCATACAAGGAAGGAAATTATAAGGATAAGAGCAGAGATTAATGCAACAGAAACTAAGAAAACAGGAGCCAGGCGTGGTGGCACACGCCTTTAATCCCAGCACTCAGGAGACTGAGGTAGGAGGAGTGTGGTGAGTTCGAGGCCAGGCTTGGGCTACAATGCGAGCGCAAGGCTGGCCTGAGTTACATAGTGTGACCCTGTCTCAAAATCTAGGGCTGGGAGTTTGGCTCATTGCACCTAATGAAAAATTCCACATTCTTTAAGAATTGGAGTTATTTTAAAAATTTGGATTTGCTCTATTGAAATGTTAATACATTAACCATCACTTGTTAAATAACCCCTTTTAAACACTTGCTGTGGGATTCCCAAGAAGTCCCTTATAACCAGCAAGATTACAAAACCAAAGAAGAACCCACTGAAAAAAGACTACAGGCCAAACTCCTTAATGAACATAAATGCAAAAAACCTGAAGATGCTCGCAAACAGAATTATAGCAAATCATCAAGAAGATTATACAACATGACAAAGTAGGGCTTATCACACTATGCAGGGATGGTTCACCATATGCAAATAAATAAATATAATATACCATATTAACAGAATCAAAGACATATCACATGATCCATTCAGTAGATGCAGAACAAGCATTTGACAAAGTTCAACATTCATTCAACATAAAAAAAAAGCCCTACAGAAAATTGGAATAGATGGTCTTTACCTCAGTGTTATAAAAAACCATCGTTTGGAACCAGAAAAGGTCTAGAATAGTAAAATACTGAGCAAAAAGTTAAGGTCAGTGCACACCACAATAAAGACGTGAAATTATACCACAAAACTATTGTGATAAACTCAATTTGATACTGACAAAATGAAACAAAACAAAACAAAGCAAAACAAACAAAACAAACAAACAAAAAAAAACAAGCCTGAGGATCAGTGGAAAAGAATAGAAAATGCAGACACGACCCCAAACACACTCAGCCATTTGAACTTTGCCAAAGGAGTCAAACATGTTTATGAGAAGAAAGATAGTCTCTTGAATAAATGATGTTGGGAAAACTAGCTTTCCACATGCCGAAGATGGGAAACTAGACTCGTGTCTATCAACATGCACTAAACTAAAGTAAAAATGGATTAAACATCTAAATATTAAAATAGAAACACTAAATTTACTAGAAAAGAAAACAGGTAGAAATCTCAAAGACATAGGTATAGATAGAGACTTTGTGAACAAAACATAGACTGCAAGGGAAATACTACAAAGAATCAACAAATGGGATTTCACCTTATTAAAAGGCCTTTGTGCAACAAAAGAAATCATTAACAGAGTGAAATGACAACCCACAGAGTGAGAAAAAATTATAGCCAGTTGTACAAACAGACAAAAGACTAATATCTAGAACTTATAAAGAACTGAAAAAAGTCAGATCCCCAAAATTCAAATATCCAACCCAAAAAAACTGGGCATCTGAGATGAATATACATTTCTGATGAAGAAATACAAATGGCAAATAAACACATGAAAAAATGTGCGCCAACACTGATCATTTAATTTGAGAGGCAAATTGAAACAACACTGAGATTCCATCTCACCCCAGAAACAGTGACTATCATCGAAATCAACTGATAACAAATGCTGGTGGGACTGTGGGGAAAAAGGAACTATTTTCTACTGTTGATGGGAGTGGGAGTGGTGCAACTACTGTGGAAATCAGTGTAGAGATTCCTTATAAAACTAGGATTAGGGCTGGAGATTTAGCTCAGTTGCATAAGCACCTGCATGGCAAGCACAAGGTTGTGAGTTCAACCCCTGGTACTCCCTCAAAATAAAACTAGGATTAGAAGTCCCATTTTATCCAACTATTCCCCTTTTGGATGTCTTCCCAGAAGAATTAAAAACATCATACCACAGTGATATATGTGGGCCTATCTTCACAGCAGCACAATTTGTAAAAGCTAACTCTTGGAAACAACCCAAATGCCCATTAACTGAGGAGTGGATAAAAAAGATACTTTTTTATACAATGAAGTATTACTCAGCCATAAAAAGCAAAAACTGGGCACTTTTATAGGTAAATGAATGCAGCTCAAGACCATACTCATAACTGGGATAAATGAGACCCATACGTGTAAACACTAGTATGAGAAGCTTAATGAACCAATAAGATCCAAAATGTACAGTAGATACTGTGAATTGGGAAGAAGCTGCTCAAAAGAAAAAAAAAAAACTGTGACAGTGAAAAGGGAAAGGGGAAAGGAAGAAAGTGAAAAAGAAACAAAATATGTATACACAAGATAGTTATGATAGTTAGCTAATTTCTCTTAGTTCATTGAAAAGTAAGATTTGTGCTAACATTGTTTCATCAAGATATCATGCCTATATACTGTACTCTGAATAACTATTAGGCAGATAAAAATACTCAATGTATTAAACATTGTAACTGTCCCACTAACTTGTTTTGAAACTCCATATTATGGCTATCATTTTTCTCTATAAAATAAAGAAAGCTATTATGTTTGGAAGAACAAAATAGCACTAACACATGGCTTCTCATCAGAAATGGGAAGTTGGAAGCCAGTGAGTTGATATCTTCAAAGTTTTAAAATAATGTAATTTCCATCTAGATTTCTATACCTGACAAAAATATTTTTGAAAAATATATATGACACGAACGTGTTTTCAGTAAATAAAAACAGAGTATATCACCAATAGATAGTACAATATATACAAAATGACATCTTAGGTGAAAAATTCTAGACAAATATATGGAATTCACAAAGTAAGGACTATTGAAAATTTTAAATATTTGGGTCAGTATAAACATATTGACTGTACAAAAAAACTGTAATGTCTTTTGTAATATATAAGTATAGACTTAATAATGTATCAAAACTAATATATGAACATGGAAAATGGGTTCTTGAAAGCATTCTCCAAGATGCTAGCGTTAAATGGATGTGAAATTATTAATAACCTAAATTGCAATGTCATGAATAAATTTTTTATTGGCAAGCACTAAAAGTATCATAAGAGAATGCATGACTTACAAGGTAATGGAAATCTTAATAACAAAAGTAAAAGTTCAAAGGAAAGCTGAAAAAGGTAGGGGAATAAAAAAGATACTGAAAAAGGAAAACTAAAGGAATAACATAGAAACAAAACAAAACAAAACAAAAAATCAGAGTAAAATGGTAGATTTAAGTCAAAATTTGTAACTAATTACATTAAAGGTAAATGTATTGCATAGTTTAATTAACATATTACACCTGTTAGACCACCTAAAGAATAATGTAGTATGCTATAAACATTGATTAAAATCACATAATGATGTAAAAAATTTAAAATAGCATTCCCTTTTACACACAATTTTGATTTCTGAAATTTCAGTTATCCATGATCAGACACAGTCCAAATACATCAAATGGAAAATTCCAGAAATTGATTGTAGGTTTTTAATTGCCCACCTTCTGAGAATTAGGTTTTAACCTCAAGCTGTTAGGTCTAGTCTTGTCTAGGACAGTAATTCTCCATTTATGTACATAGCATATCCATACTGTATATCCTTTCTCCCTGTTACTTACTTAGTAACCATCTTTGTTATTAAATTGATGGTCATATTATTATTTTTTTCACTCAAGGAATCCTTTTGAAGATGGTAACATTACATCACAGTGCTTTTGTCATTCACTTCACTTCATCTCATAATATAGGCAGAGTATCACCTTATATCATTGCAAAAACAAAAAGGTGAGTATAGTATATCATCTATATTAAATGAGATATCATATTTATATAATTTTAAATGTATGATGCAATTATTCTATGTTATTGTTAATATTCTACCAGTTACTGTTATTGATTTCTTACTGGTCATAATTTACAAATAAATCAGACCACATGTACAAATATTGTATTTTCTTCCTAGTGCAAAAAGCTTAAAGAGTAAATAAGATCCAAAATGTACGATAGATATTGTGAAAGTGAAAGAGAAAGTAACTGCTCAAAAGGAAAGAACACCTGGGATAGGGGAATGGAGAAAAGAAAGAAGGGAAAAGATTATGTCTGTATACATAGGCATATACATACAAGATAGAATATATATACAAGATAAAATATATACGTACAGGTTAGGTAACTATATTACTAATCTCTATTAGTTCATCAAAAAGAACAGTTAGTGTTTTCATTGTTCAATTGATCATATTTTTATGCCTATATCTTGTAATCTGCACAACTACTTTGAAAATAACAATATTCAATATATTAACCAGTGTTTATGTCCTATCATTTTGTTTTGAAATTACTGAATTGCCACCCTAGTGTACTGAAAAAGTATATATGAACCAAAATCTACAATAAATACTATGTAAGTGTAAAAAAACTACTCAAAGAGCAAAAGTAATTGGGAAGGTAAAAGGGGGAAAGAGGGAAAGGAAAAGGAAAAAGATACAAATCTGTATATATGTATATGTAAGATAACTAAAACGAACATACTGCTGAAGGTATTAGTTATTGAGAAAGAACGGTTAATACTCATATGATTAGATCAATTTCACATGTCTATATCTGTTAATGTAAATAATCATTTCGAAGGTGACGATATGCAATATTACAACCAATGCCAAGTTTCTATCATTCTGTTTTGTAAACCTATAGTGCTACTGTTGTGCATTTGCTCTACTCGTTTGTGTGTCTCCTTTGCTTTTTGTCTTTCTTATATGTGTCTTTTTTTTCTTAAATAAAAAAATTCTGCATCATCATTTTTATTCTTTTTTGTTTTTAAAATTAAAAATTCAAAAACATAAAGATGAAAAACCTTTATCACAGCCGTGCACAAATACGAAAAATTACAGCGTATGTAGAGTTTCATACTATCCTTGATTTCAAGCATTAAGTAACTGTCTTGTAATATTGGACTGCAGAATAATGTAACTACTCCATTGTTAAATTGTTCCTACTGCTTAATGTAATTTATTAAATGCAGTCTTAATCATGTTCCCAATGGCACTGTTTCACAGAAACAGAAACCACCTTTAGATTTGTGCAAAAGCCACAAAATATCCTAAACAGCTAAAGCAATTCTGAAGAACAACAGGTTGAAGACATTACACTCCTTGATTTCAAATTATATTAACAAGCTACAGAAATCAAAGCAGTATGATATTGGCATCAAATCAGGTGTACAGACCAATGAGATAAAATAAAAAGACCCAAAGTGAACTCAAAGGTATATGGTAAACTAATAACTGACTTGAATGCTAAAGTTAGACTCTGAAGAAAAGGTAGTTTCTTCCATAAACGATGTTGGAAAAACTGGACAGTGCCATACAAAATAATGCAGGTGGACCTTTGTCTTCTATCATTACAAAACGGTAACTTAAAATGAATTAAAGGGTTACACATGAATATTGATGCCAAAAAACTCTTGGAAAAAAAAACAAAGAAGAGAAACTTCTTCGGCATTAGTCTTAGCAATGTTTTTTTTTTTTTTTTGATATGACACTGAAAACAGGCAACAAAAATAAACAGATGAAAGTGTATCAACTTTAAAGTTTCTTTACAGCCAATAAAAAAACAAAAAGGAAATACTTTCAAAAATATGTACAACAATGGGTTAATGTGCAAATATCATGAAGAATATAATCATAAGCAAAATAACAAATAACCTCACTGATAATTGGTCAAAAACTTACAATGGCATGTTTTTCAAAGAAGCGCAAGTGGCCAACAGTTATATGTAAAAAGATGTTCAACACCGATTATCATTAGAGAAATCTAAAACAGAACAGTAATAAGATATAACCTCATATCTACTAGGAAGGCCATAATCAAATAATCAATAAGTAACTGTTAGTGAGAATGTGGAAGGAAACCCTTTTTTCCTCCACTGCAGGTAGAGAGGTAAATTAATATAGCCATTTTGGAAAACAATACGGGGTGTCTCAAAATATTAAAAAAATAGATCCACAATATGTTCGATCTCACTTCTAGAAATAAATGTAAAGAAAATTAAAACTGTATCTTGAAGAGAAAATTGTGTTCCCATTTTCATTGCAGTATCATTCAAGATAGCCAAGATAAAATAATATCTCACGTGCCTACTGATGGATAAATGAAGGAAAGGTTGTATGTATTTAGAATGTAATATTATCTGGCCTTTGAAAAAAGCTGAAAAATCTTGGTATTTGTTATGGCATAGATGAATCTGGAGGACGTGGTGCTAAGTAAAACATGGTAGAATCAGAAAGATCTTCTGCATGATTTCACTTATATGTGAAACCTAGAAAACCAAAACCCATAGAAACAAAAGGTAGAATGCTGGTTACGAGAAGTTCTGGATAAAAAAAAATAAATTAGAAAAAGAAGTTGTGGATGAGTACAATGAGAAAACAGTGCTTAAAATTTACAAAGTTTCAGTGAGACAAGATAAACACTTTTGGAGACCTCATGCAACAGTAGTAAAAGTATTTTATACTTGAATATGATAGTGATTTGCATTTGCTAATACAGTGGATCGTAACTGTTCTTACCAAACCAAAAACAGTTTGTGTGATGCTATGAATATGTTAAATAGCCTTTGTTTGGTAATCATTGCAAAATGTGTACACATACAAAATCATCATGGTGTACATTAAATGCAGAACCATGCATCACATATTGATATTTCTATCAGTGAGAGACAGCACAGATGATAGTAATAATGTGAGATTATAAAGTAGTTGAAAAATTCCTATAGTAATTTTACTCTACCTTTCATATGTTCAGATATGTTCAAATACAAAAACACTTACCAATATGTCATATTTCCCTACAATGTTCATATAGTAACATGCTGTACAGTTATGTAATAGGCTAGACCCTATATGCTTGGTATGTAGTGAGACGTACCATTAAGATTTGTGTGAGTACATTCAATGATGCACACTCAGATGCAAAATTACCCAGTGATGCAATTCTCAGAAAGTATCCTTATCTATAACTAAGGGACACATGAGTGTTTAAAACTTGTATTTGTTAATCCTACCTCAATGAAGCTGGAATATAAAAGAATATTCAAGTATCAATACTCACAGAGAATGTAAGCTTTAAGGCAAGAAGCAGTACTAAGAAGAGAGGGTCATTATATAATCATGTAGATCTCATTTCAACAAAAAAAATGCCAGAATCCTAAATATATAGTAATAAATACATTTGTTTTATATCTATATTTATGTTATATATATGTAATATATGCATATATTTTATATATGTATATGTACATCTTTTACATGTGTCTATGTTTGTATGTAAGCATGTGTCTGTATCTCCAGATAAATGAGAACAAGAAAGAGAAGTTAGTAGAACAGAAGATAATTCTTCAAATTTACAAGACCTAACAGATTTGTCTCACTAATCAATAGAAAAAGCAGGTATGGAAGATCTAAATTACACAAATAGAAAACTTGAGAAATATACCTATATGAAATCTTGCAAAAGTTAATTTAATTTATATTTTTTGAATTGCACAAAAGCATTCATCAAATTTAAAATAAATTAGAAAACAAAGAATCTCAAGACACTGGTCCAGGATTTGTCAATTAACTCCACATAGGAAAGGATGTTGTAATGTTCCTTCCAAAACCCTTTAAGGGTTAAATTTGTATCTGAGACTATCTGAAGCCCTTCAAGAACAGTTCCTTGGTGTAAAGCTTCTTAAAGTTAGCCGTAACCTACTGGTCCATATGATATAGGGGAACGTAACTCCCAGTCTACTAGATGTCCAGTAAGAGTTCGTGCTGTCTAAAATTGAAGAATGAATTTTAGGAACAATGGTGGTTAAGAGTATAATATGTTTACTGAGAGAAAGAAAGCTTCTGTCTGAGAGAGAGACAGAAGGGGTCCTAACTGGGTTGCCAAAGACTTTGTCTTTTCTAGGGACTTTTATAGTGTAAAATCATGAGGTAAGATGGGTCCAAGATGGGGAAAACATGAGAACTCACAAGGTGGGCATAAGGTGGGACAGAACTGTGGTCAACCAATAAGATTAATTGTTCAGGTAAAATTGACCAAATTGGGAACAAATGGGGAAGTGAGTCATGTAGCAAGTGGGCATTCTTGTGGAGCTGTGACTCTTTCTGTAGGAGGTTGGGATGGTGGCTCCTGGCTTCCTCAAGGTGATCCGTACCTATGTAGAACATCAATTCCTGATGTTTATACTTAAGGTGTGGTAGCATTTGTTTTGCCTTTTGTCTTAAGATCTGGCCTACAACAGAGGTGTCTGTCTCCTCCAAGGTCACAAGACATTTGGTGCTCTGTGCCAGCTTCCTTGAGGGCCTAGTCCTGTCTGACTGCATATAATATTTCTATCTAACTCAGCTGCCTATAACACATAGGCCAAAGTAGAAGAGTTGTATTCGGTGGGAGGAACTTGACTGAGAACTGTGGGAATTCTTCAGCCAAATCTTCCAAATTTTCCATGATGAGAAGAGCCTTGAGTGATAAATCTTTACTGCATACTGATCAGGCCTGCAAACTCCTAAATGAGTGGATGGTGAAGGTTTAGACAAATGAGACTAGTGGTATGACTTTTAGGGCTCTAGGAAGATCAAAACTTTCTTAAAGAGTTCAATATTCTCTTGGGGCTTAGACAAAGAACTTCTCTAGGAGGCTCATATTTATTTGGTTTTCAAACAAGGAGGGAATTAGAGTGGAAAATGTGGGACTCTGAGAAGGATCTTGAGAGTGGTTCAAGAATTTTCCAAGCAACAGACTATGTTAATTTAGAAGAAGTATATTATGCCACTTTAGGGAAATTATCTTAGAAAGTCTTGATGTTGACTTTCACTACAGAAGTGAAATGCCTGCAGCTACAGTCTTTATTTAGTTAATAGGGGTGGGAGTCAGCTGTCCTCAGCTGTGACCTTATCCCATCCTTTGAGGCATCACAGTATCACAGGATACTACAAGCCTCAGCTGGGACCATTGACCCATAGTTTCACCTACTATGAGTCTGCTGCCTGACTCTGTACAGAGGATCTAGGCCTTGGACAGACTCACAAGTAAACATAGAAAGCCAACTGGTTAATTTTATACCCTGCTGAGAGGTGCTTCATAGTGGTCTCCATCAAACCTTTGTCCTCTAGATATTTCTTAACAGTAGGACAGAAAGCGTCCCTAATACACTCAAGAAAAAGTAATCTTGTTACCCAGGCTTTTGCATTAGATCTCTTCATGACCCCTAGACTATTCCTCATGACTTTATGCTTTCTAAACACTCCAGGGGTCTCAGATTGATAAACTAAGAGACACTTTTTCTTGAGGTTGTCACTCAGATTTGCACATACCGATAAGATTAACCTATCCTTTATAGGCTTGTAGCCTGGCATTTTCTTCTCTTCTTAGGTAATGTATATTCTTATGAGGTTTTTTTTTTCCAGAAAAAGTTAGTTTCATTGCAATTAAATACTTAATGAAAAGCAAAGTTATTTTTCTGTGTCATTGTTTCGAAGTAGCATACCTAATTTACAGCAGCCCTTTTATCAGAACTTGTTGCTTTACCATGCCTCGTTACACTATGAATTCCAGTTCTCACTTTAAAATTGTGAAATTGCCCCTTACTGGAATGAGTAGCATGTTCAGCAACACTAGCTTTCTTACACAAATATTTCCTCTGTGATGAATTTCAGTATGCTGTGCTTATTAGCAAGATCATATGAATGCCACTCACATATTTCTCCACAATTTCCTTCTTTTTTATTATGATTGTTTTATTTGCCTTACTTTCCTTTGTTAGTTTCTATTCTAGCTTCTTTGGGGCCATTTTGATAGCAGTAATCATAGTGATTATATAAAGCACTGACCAAAATCATGTCCATAAACAAGTGCATCTGGGCTCAGACTGACACTTACATATGCTTATATATGTTTTTCTGGCATCATGTGTGTTTCTAACTGTACAAGTGGCCAGCATTCAGGTTGTAATTCAAGACTTGGGTCTCAAGTTAAACCTAAAATTTTCATCATAACCCAAAATGTTCATATGTGAGGCTGATCATAATTTGAGTGTGCATTCTAGCAGTATAAATTATCCAGATATAACTTTCATAACTGAATGTGTATTCCTTAGATTTCTCTAGAGGAACAGAATTAATATAAAATGTAGGTATAGTTATACAAAAGGATTTATTAAGCAGGCTCACAGTTTCAGAGTCAGAGACTGCACATATTGTATTGGTCTTGCCACAGGCCTTGAGCAAATGGAAACAAGTGACCATGTTCCAAAGTCACTGAAATTCTGAGGCAAAATAATCCTTTCTTCTTTATCAGTTGACTATCTCAGGTATTTTTTCATAGTAATGGAAAGATGACTGACATTATTAACAAAAGCATAAGAGAAAAATGTAATTATCTAAATAGACACATAAGAATACTTTGCAAAATCCAACACTCATTTATCTTTAAAACATTAAGTTATTTAAAAATTAAAATCAGAAAATAATATTACCATCTATAAGACCGACTGAAATTTAAAAGGCAAAAATAATAATTGAGAGATGATGCACTGCATTGGGAATTCCCACACATTGTGGTAAAAGTGAAAATGAGTCAAAAAAAACTTTGAAAACCTGGTGGCCTGAGCTAAAGTTGAATTTGCACAAAATCTATGACTCAGCAATGCTATTTCTAGGTGTATGCACCACAGAAATAAGAGTATATGCATATAATATTTAAGGCAGCACTATCTGTATTAGTTCCAAACTAAAAATTACTGAAATGTACAAATCAATGGAATAAATAAATTGCTGGCATATTCACAAAATAAAATTTTATGAAACAAAGAGAAAAAACAAATGACATCTATAAACATAATGTAGATGAATCTAAGAAATATAATGTGGATTAAAGACAGATACAAAATGATACACACTATCCGAGTCCATGCATTTCAGGATCAAAACAGGTACAACTGACAGACGCTGATAGAAGTTAGAATGGTGGTTATCTACAACCTGAAGACCGGAATGCAGCATGGAGAAAGTCTTGGAATGCTTATGATATCTCAGATTTTCTCAGGTTAGTGATTGTATTAATCAGCTTTCCTGTGGCTAGGATGCAAAACTGGACACCCAGAATTTAAAATAGAAAAAGTTTAGTTTAGCTCACAGTTTCCGGGAATTCAGTCCATGACTGATTGGCTCTAAGGTAGGAAAATTACGGTGGAAGGGCATGCTGGAGTAAAGATACTTTGTACAGTGGCCAGGAAGAAGAGTGTGGGGGAACAGTGTCACAAAGGAAGGAGTGATGGATCATCCATAGTACCCATAGTCACGCCTCTATAACCCACTCAAACATATCCAGCACTCGGTGCCATTGAAATTCCCAGGGCTGCTTCCAAGACAATCAAATTGATTCAGTCAAGCTTAACTGTCACAGTGCCTTCACATGTGAACTCAACTTGAAACAGTTCATCAATATAAAAGTATAATTTGTATACACTCATATATATATTATATAAAACATAATTAAAAGGTTACAGTATATTTATCACTACTCTATTAGTTTTCTGTAGTGACTAAAACAAAGCACTACAAATGTGTGGTTTAAAACATTACTAATTTATTTTCTTACAGTTCTGTACCAAGTGAAAAATTAAATAATCACCACAGCTGCATATCTTTCTAGGGATTACAATAAATAATTCATTTTTTTTTTTTTTGCCATTTCCTGCTTCTCTGTGCTGCCTGCATTCTTTGACTCCTAGCCGCTTTCCTCAGTCTTCAAATCCAGCAACTCTCTTTTTTGTCATGTCCCTTTTCTGTCATGTTTCTTCTCTCTGACTACTCAGGAAATGTCCTTCACTTTTAAAGATTAAATTAGATTTTGTTCATCTGAAAAATCCATGATGCCTTTCCCATCTAAAATTGCTTAACTTTAATTACATCTTTAAAATCTTGTCCATAATATAAATCAATATATTCACAGCTTTCAAGTTCTGGGGATTATGTTGTGGTCATCTTTGACAAGCATTATTCTGTCTGCCATATGTACGTGTATGTGTATATGTATGTGTATCTGGTGTGTGTATGTGTATTTACAATTAATAAAATGTCACTTGGATATTAAGTTCATTTGGCTTCCTGACCAGCATCCATTGTGAGAGAATATCTCTGGATTCCAGTCTTAAATTTGACACGATGTACAGCATGCAATTATGCAAGTTATTTCACTTGGTTTACCCAAATGTTATATTGAGACTTTATTAATCAATCTTTATGTTAACTACACCTATATAGAACTTATATGCAAATACTAATATTAACATCGAACACTTACTACTGTATTTATTGTTCCTTACAGAATTTAAAACAACTATTAACCATCTATGAATTGTCCGCTATGGAAGATAACTAGTCAAACCTTTCTGGTTATATCCAGTCATTCTCTGCCATCCACAATATTTCTTGGTCTCTATCTCTTAATTAAAGACATGAAGATTCACTTTACTGATTACTGAGTATATCTATCATACCCATATATGTGCAAAATCCAATTTCAATATGCATATATGGGAGTTGGGAAATAAATTTCAGATCACCAATATTTTCAAGATCAATTCCTATTTATTGCACTTCAGTGAGTAGTCGTTCACCATTTCAAAATGTGCATGTTTGTGCTGCACACAAATTGCTTCTTGTTATGCTTTGGTTAGTACATAACCTCGTGTTAGAGACCAGGGGATCAGCTTTCCTATGACCTTTTTCAAAGTGACTTTTTCTCTGTCACTCACTGATCTATACTGAGGAGACTCCAAAAAGACAGAAAAAAATCTTATATAAACATTCGGGTTCTTCCCCAAACTTGAAATGTCAAAATCACGTAATTCTAACGTTTTATTTTATCTCTCTAAGTGAGAAATGTGAACTCCTAGAGATCACTCAAGACTTCTAATTCTGGTGCTCTTAAAGCTGGGACAGCATGACTCTCCTCAAGAAAAATTCTATTAAAATGCAAAATGATTCTTTTTCTCATCATTCCACATGATTCAAGGGCTAGAAAAATGTGCTACACGTTTTTTTGTATGTCCTGCTGTATTTTTTTCAATAACCCCATTTTATTCCTGATGTCATTAATATTTTTATTTTGTTGATCCCTGTTTGCTGTACATATTGTTTGCATTCCTTGTGTGAAGTTGGTATATGTACATAACACATCTTAATTCCTTTTTCATCCCCTTTCCCTCTCCTCCCTCCATCTCTTCATACCTTTCTCATTTGAGAAAGAATTATCTGTTGCCCTACTTGCTATCATCTATCTTTTATTTTGGCATTTATTTATAATTTAGAAGTCCAAGTTCGAGGAGTGTTTTCAGTGAAAGAGGTCAACACCAAAGCCAGGGACAAAAATTCTTCGACATGAGACTAGTTTCTAACTTTGAGAACCAACCCCAAAGAAACTCCATCTGTGCCCTGAAAATAAAGAAATGTGTTGCCTACATTTCAGTCTGGAGAGAATCTAAGTAATTTAGAAAGACTTTAATCCTAGACAACGCAGTTTGAAGGTATAGATCAAATTTCTTAAGTAATAATCTAGGTTGTTTAACAAAATTTGAACATTTTGTGTCATCTCAAAATCACTTTTTCTGTATTTTTTCTACTTGTATCTTAAGTGATTATGGTCTATTAATTCCTTGTTTGTAGCAAATATAAAGGAAATGTGGTATTTATATATGGAGTATATCATCTTTATATTAAAATACACCAATTTGCAGAAAGGCAACAAAATTGGGGAGTTTGTAGAGATGTTGATAACTTCTTCAGTACTGGTATCAACAGAATCAGCCTATTTTTGCTAAACTTAAGAGTTTAAATAAGTTCTCCTTCTAGTAACCTTCCCCTCACATTTCCCTACATTTGACCTCTTGAGAACAGTACAACAGCTTGTGTCACTGCTATGTGTGATTTTATTATCAGTGTAGTTTTTTTTTTTTTTTTTTTTTTTTTTTTTTTTTTTTTTTTTTTTTTTTTTTTTTTTTTTTTTTTTTTTTTTTTTTTTTTTTTTTTTTTTTTTTTTTTTTTTTTTTTTTTTTTTTTTTTTTTTGCGGTACCGGGATCAGTGTAGTTTTTAAGGCAGTAAAACGAGATCTGTGTTTGAACAATCAAATAGTTCCAGACTGCTATATTAGGCAAGCATCTCCACCAAGAACACAAAGAAGTGGAACTCTTGGAAGAGGCAGCAACAACACACCTGTCCTGAAGCAACCAACCTTTTGTCAGATTCTATATTGTTCAGCTCTAAAATAGATCATGAATCTGGGGTGTTAAATATAAATGCAAGTTGAGGATATATCTGACAATTTGGAGGAATCATTTATGAGACTATGAACATTTAATAGTGGAGCATAAAAATAAATATTATTGAACCTCTCCGGGCCATGACTGTGTGTGTGTGTCTGTGTGTGAGAGTGTGCACATGTACATGTGCATGCACGTTGGGACAGGGTGGGTTGTGGAAGTTGCAGAGAAAATTAAATATTTAAGAAGTTTATTTTTCTGCAGACTATTGTGTATTATGATGTTTCCACCTACACCGCAAAAGATCGATTTGTACTGAAACACCTAGAGCACAACTACTTTTCTAGGTAGTCCCATATATAGAAAAACAATTGCAAATTTTAAAAAGATTTATTTGAATGGAAAACAAAAACTATAATCTGTGGAAGTAGTGTACAGGCATATATACAGAAATATTCATTTACATACATACATACAGCAATACTTTTACGCACAAATACATATTTATTTTTCATATGACTACTTTTTCAATTGCTAGGTTATATGTGAAGAATAAACTCTGTGCTGTGTATACACGATCACAGTAGTTTAGCAAATATCTTGAGTTATAGACATTTTAATCTCATTTCAAGGAAGAGAAAATAGAGACTTCAGTAACTTGCCCTAGATCACAAAGTCTGTCAATGGCAAAACTGAGATTGGATTAAAATATGTCTTAGCATACTACAATTTATTTCTTCACTGTTATCTATATGTTACACTACTGATTTATACCTCTCTATCTTATTTCATTTGTGAATATATTATGACCCTCTCTACGTCTCAACAATAAAGTTATAGTGTATTTCATTCTAATGCTGCATCATCATTATCATTTGACCGTATTTAGAGTTTTTAATGAACATTTGTCAAACAGTTCAGTGTGTATTGATGGCCTCTGTGAAGTGATGGACTAAAAATATATTTATAAATAAATCTTTTGGTTTTTATTATTTCTTTTAGACAAATTCCTCAAAACATAATTGCCAGGGTGAAGGGGCATGTGAGTAGTCACTATGGCAAAGACCAAGGATTTTCTGATTTGTGATTATATATTTATATTAGTAGAACATAAAACTAATAATTTCCTCTTAGTCACACTAAGACATGGTATAAGTTTTCAAAACACTAATCTAGAAAAGGAAAGATGTTATATCATTTTTATTTGCAGTTTATGAGACAGAAGTTACATGTTTTTCACACAAATGCTCATTGAACATTTTTATGTTTTTCTTTATATTCATGCCTCCTTATCATCTTTACAATTATGAAATTTCAAACCACTAAAATTTATTTAATAATCTCTATGTATTCAAGCTCATTTTATGCATCTTAGTAAATTTTTTTATTTTGCTTTTTTGTCTTATATTATTCTAAATTCATGGTATTGATATGTATACTTTTTTTTTGTATCACGAATCAAACTCAGGACTTTGCATTGCCAGGCAGGCACTGTGCCACTGAGCTATATGACCAACCCTGGTATATATACTTTCTGATGTTCTAAATGAGATGCAGTTCATTATGTCTTCTGATTCATGATTTATCATCAGAATTTTTCATCTCAATTTTGTTTCTACCATACCATTTTTTAATGTATATACATTCAAATAATTTATATTTTGCACAAAAAAGGTCCCCTATATTTGGAAATATTTATAAAATAAAATTGATTTTTATGAAAATATCATTTGTTCATTATCAAAATAATTATTATATTAGTCTGAGTTACATGTATTTTCTAGTATGGAAAGTTATTTAAAAATAATAGTAAATACTACATTGCTTAAGGCAATCCAGCAAAGGTTCCTCAACCATCATACACTCTCTTCAAGACTAAATAAACTATATAGCACTTGTTTAGTTAAGAGATGTGCACTTGTGCCTGGAGAGTAATGCATCCTAATCTCTTGAGGCATCTAAATAACTGTGCATGTCTTTTATCCCCAAGGATTCTGGTACTCTTTCTCCTAGTTGTTTTCTTTATCAATAGTCTATACCCTCAAATGAGGGATTACCACTCGCTTTATCAGTTGGCACATAAAACTGAGAATAGCAATTATATCCCCAAGAGTAATCATTAAATATTGTAACTACATCTATGCTGAAATTGTGAAACTTTTATAGGTTTTACAAACTGTAATTATTAATCTTCATACCTATTCTTTCCTATGGGGAAATATTTTTCTTTATAACTGATGAATTTTTTTTTTTTTTTTTTTTTTTTTTTGGCACCAGGAATTGAACTCATAACCTCGCGCCTGTCAGACAGGCGCTTAAGTCACTGAACCAAACTCCTGGCCCTGTTTGTTTGAGGCAGGGTTGCACTGTGTAGCTCAGGTTGGCCTTGCACTCACGTTGTAGCCCAAGCCGGCCTTGAACTCACAATGCTCCTCCTACCTCAGCCTCCCGAGTGGAGTGCTGGGATTAAAGGTGTGCACCACCACGCCCGGCTCTATAACTGATGCATTCTTGTGTGATTCTTTTTCTGTAACTTCTCAAATTCTTGTTCTATGATAACTTAAAATACTTACAAAATAATAAATAAAAAAAAAGAAATGAAAAGTTTAAATTGTCACTTTCGGCTACATAAAACCAATTTTTCCTATGGGCATGTAAGTATTTTTATTTCTTGTCCAAATTAATTTTTTCATTTACGTTTTGCCTACAGTAATTTGCCTGTGAGATTCTTTAGTCGTGAAAAATACAATTAGTCTCAAGTGATTGTGCACTCAAAAAGTTGAATTTGAGACACATCCTATGGATTACAAGTCAAAAAATCTCCCAACAGTTTGAGCAATTTAGAGAATAAAGTTGTGTTTTTCCTTCATTTAGATCATAGCATTATGGAATCTAAAACTTAAAGAGCAGTTGGTTCATTTTGCCTTCATATATAATTCATAAAAGTTCCAATATCATCATATAATATTCAGACCAGAGGACCTTTGAGAAAACCTGTTTGATCTTCTGCTAGGTTTCTAATTTCCATAGAGGACAATAAAATTATCTCATATTTTTGTTCCACATTATTGTAATTAGTATTAGTTCAATAGCTGAAATCAATCTCTGGGGAACTTCATGGATATATCAACTAGGTCTACAAAGAAAAACTTGAAAACCAAAAGCCATATGAAGACATACAGTAGTCATGCTAGCAGCTGACATTTCAATGAAGGTCAGAAACGAAATTCATACAAAAGTGAATCCATAGAAAGAATAGGATGGAGATATAAAGCAATAGTTTAAATTGAAAGGAGGTTATGTGGTATTGATAAATTTGCAATCAATTATATGAAGTTTAAATTTTCAGTAAAGAACAAGACTACCAGGCAGCTACTAGATGGAAATTAGGGAACTCTCCCACATGTGGAAATTAGATCATCCTTGCATGAACTTTTGAACTAGATCACCCTGTGAACTTTGCCAATTCGGCAATGTTCCTGAAAGTTTACTTTCATCATCACACCTCATGAAAGTAGGTTCAATTCATAGAGAAAGTGAATGTGTTTTCAAGTGGGTACATGTAGTAAACACTCATGAAAAAAAAAGCAGTAATTATTTTCATGGGACTCAGGTGTCCATGGCAGAGATTGGTACCAGTTATGAAATAAAAACTATTTCACCATTAGTACTATGCTTTCATAGTCTGACTTTTCCTTCATGAAAACAGAAATATTCTTTAATCTGTGATGATTCAAATCTCGCTGGTAACAGTTAATTAGTCACTATATTGGTTAATCTTAATTATGTGTATACTAGACATTTAGCCATGATGCAAATTACTTATCATTCATCTTTGTTCAATCACAAAGGTACATTGGAGTTGCAATTGTTCTCGTTTTTAAAAAAGGTAAAACATATTTAGACACCCTGTTCCTCTGCAGACACTTTTGAAGGAAGCAGCTGTGTTTGAAAAAATCTCTTATGTCTCAAGGTCTCCTTCTTTTAGAATCCTGAGTTCTGATTGAGAGTTATTACTTCATCATTTCCATGGAATAACTGTTTTTGTGAGACGAATAATGCTAAGCCATTCCAGCCTCCAGTCCTCCTCATTGCTGAGTCTCATTCTGAATGTGTTCCTTGTTCACTGGAGATTTTAGTGCCTGGATATATTTTTCACATTCACTAGTTTTTCAATCATTCTGTATTTACAAAGACAAGTCATCTAAAGGCCTAGCCTCCTAATAATTTAATTAACACTAATACTTCTCATATTTACTCAATTTTATCCAATATTTCTGAGATACTTTCAACAAGTATTTGTTTTGGTTTTCAGTGTACACCCATCTGATAAATGCTGCTAGATAAATTTAACAACACTGCAATAATTACAACTTTGTGGTTATCTCCAAAAGAGTTCTAAATGTGTTGAGATAGTACTTTCATAATTCTTTGAAAATTTAACACTTCCAACAGTTGGAAAGCAAGTCATCCCAGTTTCTAGTCCTCCTCACTGCAAGGCCTCCACTCTTAAATATTTGATTTTAGTAACTGTCTCCATCTCTGCTATTGGTATACTAGACAAATTAGAAGGGATCAAGTAAGTATTTTCTTGATTTCTTTTAGCTATCACCAAAATTATAGTCTTCCCTGTATCTTTTTAAAAATGAATTTTTTATCTGTTTTCTTGTGCGTGCTGAATTTCTCCATTTGATTATTACTCTATATATTCTTTCTTGAAACCACAGGTTAACAAATTACTTTTCTGCTCTTCTATACCTGGTCTAGATTTAAATATTTTCTAATTTCTGTTATAATCATGTTTTAAAAGTTTCTCTTTGAGATTTGTTTCTAGCTACATAATTATGTTCGTCCATCATATCCACGGTAAAGTTATCCAGACAGTAGTCTCAATTGCTCTTTTTTACTTTTTTTTTTTTACTACAACCTATAACCTCAACTTGTAACAGTTTGGATTTATCATTTCCAACCCCATTGATTTTCACATCAAGTTTGTTAAAAATCTATTTTTATATATATATGATAAACAATTCCCTGCATTACCTTGTTTATTTTCATAAAATACTCATCTTAAAATGGAATTCTTTTTTTTCTTTATAAAATAGTCTGTCTTTGCCATTCATGTCAATACACTTTTCTGGTTTTTATGCTACCTTTCTGCCTTTCCTATTGGTATTCCTATTTTAATAGAACACACACATATACATTCATACATACACACACACACACACAGAGCGAGAGAGAGATTTTATTTATATAAGTTTCATGTTTTTTGAATGCTGTAGCTCTTCTGAATACCCTTTTGATGTTTCATTTCTTACCGTCCTTCCTACCATATTTTCCCTAGGCTAGTGAAATACTCCCTTCTCTGCATATTCTGACTTCATTCATGAAACTAAAAGTCTATTTTGGGGACCTTCAAACATGCTAATCCCTTTTCATAATTATTGCTGCTTTTACTTGACCTATGCTTTTCAACTGCTATCTAAAAATCTTTTGGAAAACTTAATCTCACTGAATGCCATTCCCATGTACTAACAAATATTCATCTATTTTCCCTTTCCTATTATTTAAAATAGTATAATTATATTTAAATTGTTTCCTTTATTTTTTTCCACTAGGCCATAATCTCCGTGAATATAAAGAACAGATGTAACATATCAGCACCAAAACATAGGACTATACATATTCTGTACTATGCACTTAATGAGTATTTGTCAAACTAAATGAATCAATGAATTATACCATAAATACACATTCTAGAAAATTTAACATTGAAACCTGGAAGAATTCTAGTCAGAATGAATTATTGAACAGAGCATTTGTAAGCATTTTGAACATAAAGTGGTTAATGACTAGAAGGCTGTATGGAATCAAACAGAACAAATTGTGGCCCTATTAATCGAGTTTCCTGCTGTAGATGAGAATGCCCTCAATGGATTGCCTATGACGTTTTTGTTTGGAAATGGCTTTACCTCAATAGTGTCTAATAACTGAAGTCTTAGCTTTCTTACATCACTGTGTATAATATGGATAAATGAGTTCAAATATAAAAAACACAAAACAGTGATGTTTCCAATAAGTCTGAGGTGTTGCAAAGCTGGCATTAGGCTTTGCTTCATTCAACAGTTGTTAAAAATACCTTCTGTAAGTATATAGAAAAAACATTTTGTAGTAGAAGATATAGAATAGAAGGCTTGCAGAGCATTAAAAGTCTGGGTGACAATTTTCTACAGGGAGATCCTTGTCAGAGGAGGTATTTCTATACTGAGTGGGAGGTTGGCTACATAATTTCCAAAGTCTTTTCCAAATTTAAGGTGTCATGATTCTGTGAAGTATTATCATCTCAGGATGTGCTGTAGATGTCTGCATAAGTCTAAACTGTTTTACACTGAACAAATTATAGAGTGAGTCACTGAAAAAGAATGAGGGTTATATGCATCCAATGTGGGACTTTTCAAAGAATGCAGGATGAAAACGACAAAAATAAAAAGAAATCTCTACCTACATCAAGTAATAATAGATCCTCAGAAAATATTCAGGAGATAATATCACCCAAATTCATGCATTTTTAAATTGCAAAGTTTAGATTATTCAACTATTACCTACACTCAGAATATACTTTGAAAATGCACTGTATTGTATGAAAATTTCAGATGTAAAATAAGTGTTTTCTTTAGATTCCTAAGAACTTCTGAAGTTTTTTATTGTGATTGCTTTTGCCACCTTCAAAACTGATCTCTTGGTACACTATCACCTCAAATGCCAACAAGCTAAGTGGAGCTTTTATATGGTCAAATTCATAACCTTTGTGTTTTCAAAATCCTTTTAAACGATAATGAGTTTAATGTTATTTTGTATCTGCAGTGCAGACCAAGGGTTCTTTCCCTGTCAGCTATGATTTGGAAAGGACATCAAAGGCCAAGAAACATTGTTGGCTTGGATAAGTTCCACACATGAATTGGCCTAATTGAGGAGACTGGCTAAATTTTGGTAGGCAGACTACAAGTGAAGTGCTGTTTCAAATGGTATTTGAGTAATTTTATCCAAATAAGCTTTCAAGATTGACTTGTGCGACCTTTTAAGTAGTAAATTGTCACACATTCCAACTGAGCTAATGTTTTACCAAGTGGACTCACTTGTGAGACTGTGAGACTGGATGAGAGTTAAATGATAGAATTTCTAAAATAAATGAGACACAGTTGCTGCATCTTCTCATTCTTTATTTAATAATATTCCTGCAAAAGTACCTTTGTCCTATACTCGCTGCCATGATCGACATGAAGGCTCTTACTGGCTTTCGTTTGCTCTATTAAAATGGTTTTATAGCAGGTCTCTAGCTTTTCTGTTTTCCTCCTTTGAAATCTTTCCTGTATGGACCATAAGTCAATCTTTCACAAATACTATTTTGATCAGAAATAACTACCTTAGCTAAAAACCTTCAATGGGTCATTATGGTTTAAATAAAGTGTCAACTATTCAGCCTATGATCAAGTACTGTATTCTGTCTACCATTGTAAAAAACAGTTATTGAATAAATTATTCTTAAAGTGACGTTAAGATTCTGTTTTGAATATTAAACTATAGTATACTTCTCTCCTGGAAGACTACCTTCCCTTTATCTCCATTCACAATGTTTTCCTTCAAATGTAGGCAGTTTATATTTCACTTGAACTCTTTTTCTTCTTTTCTTTTTCTTTTTTTTTTTGAGAAAAGGAAAGATTGATTTTTGAGAGAAAAGAAAGATTTATTTTTAATTTTGAAGAAAATAAAACCAAACAAAATGAAACAGAATAAAGTCAATCAAAACAAAGCAATGAACATGGTACATGACTTCAAAAAAAGATAAAAGGAAATCAATAATGGCTACCATAACACCTCTTGTTATCGTCAAAATAACTTCCCATATCATCAGGCATAATAAAATCAAACAAAATAGTACAGAATAAAGCCAATAAAAACAAAACATTGGAAGCAATGCAGGACTTCAAAACAAACAAGAATAAAACAACAATGGTTACCATAATGCCTCTTGTTATCTTTTAAGCAGTTGCCTATTTCATCAGACATAATGCAATCAAACAAATCAAAATAGAATAAAATCACTCAAAACAAAACAATGAAAGCAATACAGGACTTCAAAACAAGTTAATAGGAAATCAGTAATGGCTACCATAATGTATTTTGTTATCTTTGAAATAGCTGTCCATGCCATCAAATATAATAAAATTAGACAAATTGAAACTCTTAAAGCAATTAATATTACAATTAATCTGCACTCCTGTGACATCTCTACTAGTATGGTACTTGAAGTTTATTTTTTAATTTCTTATCATACCCTTGTGAGTTTGTTGGAAGGAAGAGAATCCCTTAATACCTTCAGTTATATCTAATAGTGTCTACAATGATCTCAGCTCTACATCTTTATAAATTTCAGATCACTACAAGTCAAAGCCATATGAAATAACACCCTTTCCACCCTTTCTTTAAACTGCAACTTATAATGTGGTTCTTAGTTGAGAATATAGAGACTTGGGGCATTAATTCAATATTATCAACTCATTTGGATGATTACCTCCATAATTGTGCTAAACTGTACTCTTCTATTATAAGAAGCCAAGTTTATATCCACATTAGGAATAATTACTCATGGCTTTCACAATTCCCCTCAGGCTTTGATATATTTTCTGCCTCTATATTTATCTACCAGTTGTATCTGCTCTCATTTTAAACTGACCGGTCCATTTCAAACAAGTATACTTTAATTTTTTTGTGTCCTCTGTACATTAGAGACCAGCTTTTCAACCTTTATCCACTGATGTGTTTCATATAATGGACATTTGATATTCATTGATTTCATCAGCTAATGGGTTTTGATGCTTCCTTTCAAGACTGGGAGTTTCTTTGACTGATAAACCCACCGATATGTACATGCACAATGTGATATCTATCATTATTCTTCTGTGATTTGAAGCTGGCAGCCCACAGTTAAGGAAAGGTTGTGGCCAAACATCCCAAGTAGTGTTAGGTAATTAGCATCTTTTCAGTTTAACCTCTCATTCTCCTTTTATTCTATTATTTTCTCCTTGAGAATCTTTCCCCCATCTCTCCTGAACCATTTCCTCCCCATTTTTCTCACCAAAAACAAAAAACCTTTAGTGAAACATATATTGCTTTAAAAGTCCTATTGTATGATTTGTATTTTATAGTTTTGAATTATAAAGTGCACTGATTTTGAAATCTGTAAGCCTTGTATACTATAATCAGAAGTCAACTGCCATTTGTTGATTACAAAGAATGAATTTTGAAAGTTCATGAAAGTTATTAGTGTTCTGACACTGCTATATCATTGAAGTTATTTTAAACATAGCTTGATTCTGGCAAGATATTCCAGAACAAATCAGTGATTGAACTAGAACAACATATTATCTGATCCTAAATACAGAAAATGTTTCATGAAATATTTTAACATTCTACATTTCACCTTAGTAACTTGCAGAGATAGTGCATGAACATGAGTGTGGAGGTATGTTAACATGCTTGTTTATGTACACTTCTCTCAATGGATTCAAATGTAAAGCCAGAACTGAGAACCAGTTGATTAGTGATATTTAAATTCAATTACATTATGAAATACTCTGATTTTAGAGTTAAAATTTCATTTGTCACTATGAATTTTGTACTATAATCTGTCTGTAAATTGTATGAAAAGCCTGTAATTATCACTTAAATTAAGGTAACTGTTAAAACTAAAATAGCAGTGAGGTTTAGCCACTGCCCTCAAAATATTAAAAAGTACTGGATGAAATGAATATCTTTGTAAACTTATTAGACTAGAAAAAGTCACCTTTTTTTTTTCAAAGTAAGCATTTCTTGCTACTGAGGAACTCATTCAGAATTTGGATTTGGCAGGCATTATTGTTCCTTAACATTAGGGACTTAGTCTCCTTTTTGGTCTTTGAAACAATTAGCAGAGTAAAGTACTTCAATTGGAGAAGCAATTCTAGCTGTCCAGTACATTACAAAGTCTTATATAAATGTTTGACCTATTTACATTCTTAAGAAATGCGTTGGGAAAAATGGAGAGCCAAAATTTAAATTCACAAAACTATTATATAACTATGTGAAAAAATCCTAAATTTAAATGGAATGTAATGACAGAATGTATGCACTTGTGTATATAAAACAATTCATCAGGAAGAAAAGAGACCAGCTTTCCAAAGAACCTAGAACAAAGTTTTCAGTAAGTTAGGTTAAAAGAAATACAGTCTTGGAAAGTAGGATAGATGCTGGGAAGAATAAAAGAGGAACCAAAGGAAAAGTAGTGCTTGAGTGTTATTAAAAACTGCTTCCATTTTATAAATAATCAAGATGCTTTTATTTTACAAATAATAACATCACTTACTAAGTTGGCAGACCCACTTTAAGTTTAAAATCATGAAACTCACATACCAAAAAGTCCATGTTTGTAGCAGAATTTGTTACTGTTCTAGTAGAATAGAAATGATAAATAAAAACTTTCATGTTCTAAACTTCAATTCATCCATTAAGTGGTCTGAGCAAACTATTTTTCTGAGTTTCAGTTTTCTCATCTTTAAAATGAGTTTAACAAAGTCATTGCTGAAAGTAAATCTTATGTTCCGTTGCATTTAGATATATGTGTTGAAAGATTAACTGAGATTTTATATATAGTGATCATCACTATGTCTAGCATATTGTAAGCATTGGCTAAGGGATAACTGGAATAAACAGAAGCAACCTTGTAAAGTAGACCTACAGACTTACAAAAAAAGGAGGAGAATTTAAAATTGACATGCTTTGAAAGTAGGAACCTTGTAGTCATTCGTATGTCACTGCTCAAGATTTTAATGTTATGTGAAATAGACCCATCATACAAAATGTCCTAGGTAAAAAGTCACTTTTATCTCTCAAGCTAAGGGAGCTACATTGTACACTCCAGGTTTTTTTCCCATTCATTTGTTCAAAGATAAGCAGCAAACTATTACTCTCATGTGGGGCTGTCTTCAGAGACTATTTCTGGTTACCACTTGTGGGAATGCTTTATGAGATGTCAGCGTGTATAAAAAAAAGATAGCATGGTTTGTCACAGGCCGATAGGCCATATTTTGCTCCAGACTGATGGCTTTGTCTTTTATCATTGTCACAGGTTTATTTAACAAGCCATGACTCTGTGGTTCATCACAAAGAAAACTGTCATCCTCAGACACGTAGCCTGCACATCCTTTCATCTTCCAGGCCTGTAGGATCTGTCATGTGACATCAAGCAGACTAGTAACTGCAGATGGGCTGTGCAGGCTGCAACCAAATAGCAAGGAAGGTTTGTGCGGGCATGGATCCAGGGGTGGCACCTTTGATTAGATTATATGGATGGGAAAAACATACATAAAAAATTGTGTATGCTGATAATGTGTCACAAATATCACCTGAAAGGAAATGGTAAATATAGTTGGGGTTAGGTGATAATTATTTATCATGATGTTATTCTGAGTAACAGATAAATCAATTAAGATTTATTACATTACCCTTCCATTTTCACAAACTCTTCTTATCACTAGGTATTAATAATGTATAATTTTCTGAAATAATTTTGGAGTTTTAAGTACAAATATTTCTTCAAAATTGTGGACAATTGGTTGATTCATTGGCTTTAGGTGTGTGTGTAGCAAATTGGCTCTTTAAATTACTATATGAATTACAAAAGAAAATATCCAGAGATATTTAATGTTTCTTCAGGGAACTCTATGGTTGAGAGTAGATGGATTTACTTAAATTACAAATTTTCCATCCCAGCCTGTGGAACATATATTGGCTGTGGACATCCAGCTCAACCTACTGAATTCAGTGTTATTGCCTGACCCTGAGACATAGTATTTTGCTGTAACTGAGACTTGCCAGATCAGATCAAACTACTTTGGGGACATTAAAATATAAATATTTTATAGGTGCCCTCATGGTATTAAATTTAAACTAAAACACTTAAAATCTCAATTGTTTGCCATCTCACTAATGATTTCTGTTTTTTACTTTGCTTTAATCTATATTTTGCAAAGTCATCTGTTATGGGGTTCAATTTTATTTTCTACTGCTGTTGTTTCCTTGATAAATATCAGGGTGTTTAAAGAAGTTAGAATATCAGCAGCAAAGTTTTAAATCTGAAAGTGAAGGAATTTTCTAGCTAACAGGTGTCTCTTACAAAAGTACAAATTACTAAACTGAAAGAGAATTCTTTTCAAGCAGTGAGAACATTGTGAAACATCACAGAGCAGAGGGTAAACTCAGGGCCACTGTGTAGATTGGACACTGCACTAGGTGCCATCTGGGGTTCTGAGTGGGGACTCAACTTTACCCAGTACTCTGTTCAGTGAGCAGCTTGCCAAGAGGGGTGGTGTATTGGGTGATATACTATATACCCCCCAAATCCTCATATACTTTTTATGGGGCTGAGTCTAGCACTTGCTTGTGATAGGTTTGTTATCTTGCACCGGGACTGATGATGTGAGTGCTGCACCCGCCCAGTGGTGGAGCTGAGATACAGTGTAAGAGAGACAGGTCTTCCTCTTGCTCACTTCCACCTCTCTGTCTCTTGCCAGCACACCTGCTGCTTGCACCCGCCATGAATGGCTGCCCTGCCACACCATGCTGCCTTGGAACCAACTAAGTATGAACTGAAACTCCCAAGAAACTGTAAGAAATATACCTTCCCTTCCCTAATTCTGGGTGTCAGGTGTTTTGTCTCGGCAATGAGTAAAAAGTAACTAAGAAAGGTGGTCTGCAAAAGGGAGGAGTTTGCATACTTTTATACTCTATGCAAGTCATAATATCAAGTGAGCCACGATCTCAAATGAGTTGAAGTTAGACATTTAACAAACAAAATATCTACATACAGCCAGTCCTATTGGTTCATGTCAGAAATTCCAGCACTCTGGAAGTAGAAACAGAAAGATTGAAAATTTTAGTTCAGTAGGGGAAATTGAGTGATTATGAAGACTGCCTCAAAATAAAAACAGATCTGGGAATATAGCTTACTGTGGAGGCCCTCAGTTCAATTCTCAGTGTGGAAAAAAATTTGCTTATGCCAAAGAATTATCCCAAAATGTCTCTAGGACTTTGGAAAAACTGGTATTCCAAATCTGATATAAAATTAACCATATATGTTGTATCAATTCTTTAAAAATGCAATTAGACTTTCTAAATATCTGAATTTAACTTTTGCACATGATCTGAGAATCAATTGGGTTTATTTTTTAAGGGTTGTGTTCTTGACAAATCTGAGTAGGCACTCAGACTAGGTTTGACTGTTCATGTATCTCCCTACTTTAAATGCTTTGGAAATAACTTACCTAAGCCACTACAAATATTCTTACAATTAAAACCTCTGTATAATTAAATTATAATTTATCTTGATAAAAGGAATGTGACGAGCCTTGATCATGATTGCATTTTAGATGTGGCATTCCTTGTCTTTGTCAAATTTGTTGTGTCATTCTGGATAACCAAAAAGTTTTACATATCATGTGTAAATGTATTCATACTAAACAAAGAGATGTATTGAATAGACTACTTTGTAAGACTTTTTGTTTATAATCTAGAATTGGTTAATGGCCTTTTTGTTGCCTTAACCAAAAGATGTAACCCTTGTCTTCTAGGTGAGATGATAATAGATGAGGCATTGGGTTATTTTCTCTCTCACCATGTGTCATGGTTGATACATTATGTCAATTTGAGAGCTTTAGAAGCTTAACTAAGTAGATCAGCAGGGAGTTAGGGTTCTCACTTTGTAAACATCCTGAGCTTGAGAAAGTGGAGGGCTTGGAGGTAGTGTTATTGGATAGTTTGCATACAATATAAGGGAGGAAGAGAGGCTTGTTTCCCCCTTCTGTGCTGTTGTTGCTTTTGCTGTCTTCTTCCATTTTGAACTGTTGCCCCTGAGCTGTGTCATACTGCCTTGCAGTCAGCTGATTATGGTCTGAAACGTCTACAAACTGTGAGCTAAACAGATCTTTTCTCCTTTAAATTTGTACATCACGTTTTTTGTCTCAGCAATGAGAGAAAATTAAGACCAAATTTGGTACTACAGAAGTAGGGTCATTGCTGTGACTATAACTGACCCTGTGTTTCAAAAGCCTTTGGGAATGGCTTGTGGTAAGAGTTTGAAAGGGTTTCAAAGTGTTGCATGAAAAAGTAGAGCTTGAATGCATAAGGCTGTTCTTTATGGGAGATTCTGGTCAGAGCTTGCAAAACTAGAAGGCTGATAGAATTCCTTCCAGGCTTGGAAGGTTTCTGCTAGGAAAAAGGACTGCTTTGGCTGTTGGACTCCAGAGTATGTATGTTATAGCTTAGCATTTTGCTCATGTCCTGAGATTTTGCCTGAGACTGAGATTAAAGGTGGCAGACTAATTAATCTGGCAGAAGAAATTTCAAGACAGTTTAAAGTAGAGGTGGTGGCATGTCTACTATCAAGGACTTAAAGCCAAATATCTGTTGAGAATTAAGAGCAGAGAGGCCAGCAGAAAAATTTAACATGTTGTGGGTTTGGCCAGAAAGAAGGCTCCAGTGAAGCTGTGGACTGCAAAGATAGAGCTGAGGAAGTCTCAGTTGCTGAGAAGGAATAGGAGAATATAAAAATGGCCTGAGGGCATCACAAGAAGCAGCAAGTCTCTACCCTTTGCAGCCTTAAAACTGCAAAAGTGAGACTTTTCTTTGAAGAGAAAGCCTCAGAGCACCATGTTCTAGATTGGTGGCAGCATAGAAACTTCATTCCTCAGATTTGGTTTCAGAGTGCCCAGTGATTCAGGCACTCAACTTTTAAAACCAACAGAGAGGGGAAAGTCTGGCTACTGCTCCAGCTGGCAGCAGACCTTGGCAACATCCACATGGCACAGGTTTTTGGTGCATGCAGAATGCAAGAGTTATGGGGTTGAAAAGGTTTCCAATTTGACTTCAGAAGGACTAGGAGGCCAGGTAGTGTGCCCATGAGAGGACAGTGTGTGAAATAGTGACTGTGAAGCCAAAGGTGCTGTGAAGACCACAGAAGCTTGAAAAAGTTAGGAATGTGAATTGTCTCAGGAATGGTGCAAGAAGGAAGTAAGGTAGGCCTAAGAGAGTTGTGGAAGCCATAATCACCAGAAGTACCATGGTGGGGAGTCATGTAAGCCTTTTGGAGCTCAAAATTCACCATAGATTGTTTCAGATGCTGGACATGGAACTACAGGACTTAGTGTTTGCTCTGCTGAATTTTGGATTTGTTTTGGTTCCATTCCTTTGTATTTCCCTCTTTGTAATTTTTGGAATGAAAGTATTTATCTTGTGCCATTGAATGTTTTAAGTGTTTAACTTTGTTTTCATTTGTACCAGAGCTTGTAGTTAAGAGTTTGCCTTAAATCTCAGAGGAGACTTGGGACTTGGATTTTTCAATAATACTGAAGCTATTGGGACTTTGGCAATTCTTAAGAGATGGACTAAATGTCTTTTACATAAAGGGATGTGCATGAGTCTTTGGGGGACCAGGGACAAAATGCTATGGTTCTAGCTCAATATAATGTTGATAGATTTAATACCAATTCTTACGGGTTATTAAAACTGTGTTAAGTGGTCAAGTTGTGAAATGATAAGAATAAGCATGTCTTTGCATCCAGAAACAAGTGTAAAGAAATGTGTCTGGCTGACAAGTTGACAAAGGGTGGATTGCAATGGCTGATTCATTGTATCAACTTGAAAAGTTTAGAAGTTTAGCTAAGTAACTCAGCAGGGGACCAGAATCTTCACTTTGTAAACATCCTGAGCTTGTGGAAGAAGTGGGCATGGAGATGGTGTGGGTGAAAATAGCTTTCATAAGACATAAGGGAGGAGAAGAAGATTGGTTTCTCTTTTTTGCTCTTGTTGCTTTTGTTGTCTTCATCCACCTTAAACTGTTGCCCCTGTACCATACCACCCTGCCTTGGAACCAGCTGCATATGGGCTGAAAGTTCTATAAACTGTGAGACAAATAAACCTTTCCTCCATTAATTTTGAATCTCAGGTATTTTGTCTCAGCAATGAGAGAAAGCCAACCAAGACACCGTGTTATTCCCATGTAATATATTCACTTTCTTTTTACTTTTAAATATTTTTATATTAAAATCAAGTATTCAATGGCTAGATTTTTTTAAATTAGCATCCAGATATAGTTTATATTTCTTGGATACAATTTATTTTCTAAAATATAAAAAATATGAACCAGAAGACCTTGATTTTCCATGATATCTTAATTATTTGTGTCCCTTGGGAGAAACAGAATTAAAAGGGAAATCTGAGGAGACTCATGTACATACAGGGCTTCCATCTTAATGCTCCCATACTGTACAGTTGATTGCATGGTCAACTGAAGCCAGTCTATTCAACTGAAAAAAAATATTTCACAGATTTTTCTAAGCAAACAGCAAAAGGCAGTCTTTGTATTTAATACCCACAGCAAATGTCAAATATTAAATTGCACTTAAAATCCATATTCTTTACATATTAATGTGCACCTAACTAAATGTGAGCCAAAGTAAAGCACAAAGATCTACTTCATTCAGAGCATCTGTTAAAATGAAGAATTATACATGGCATAAACTAGTTTCACTTTGGTTTCTTGCCAGATTAAAAAGTGTGCATGTGATATATGAGATAACGATTCAAGTGATGAAGCAGATGTTCTCCCCAGTAAGAAGGAAGAGTTACTGCGTTCTTTACAAGAATATCTCCTAGGTTCATAGTCAGTGTAGATTATATAGAATGAAGAACCAGGTAAAGTAGGACTCAATGACTTCCTGGATTCTGCAATTCAGGCTGACGGGAATGCTATGTCAATACTCAAAGTTACACCTACTAGAGTTAAGGCAATTCCATCCTCCTTCATGGTTATTCCTTACAGTCATCTAATCTACAGATTTGTTGCTTCTACCCATGATCTGGCACAAATTTAGATACCTCCCAAATTTTTGTCTAAAATGCTCTAATTAGAGTTCAAGTTATTCACATGGTGCATTGCTGAGGAATCAGAAAGATCTGTTAGACTCATTGATTATAGGAATACTTGATGCCATAGTTTCTCTGATAGAAAGCACAAAACTGGAAATTGCAGGTCGGTGTAATGTCCTTATTTCTCCTTTGCTTCGCACAGTTTGTGCCAGAACTGCAGCTATAGATCATTACTGTGGTGATACTTATCAAACTTTAATTGAAACACTACTTCATTTTTTTGAAATTAGATGAAATAATAGTTTTATCTTACAAAAGTAAGCTGTGGTTTTTGGTAGATAGCATTACATTTTGTTCTTTGAATTCAAATCATGAGAAAGTAAGTCATGCAATAATAAAAATGCTAGAAAATTGTATCTTGGAAAGCTTTTATGAACACCAGCTAGTCCCTGATGGGTGTCTACAATGACAACATTTATACGGTAAAAACCTGTGTCTTATGAAAAGTTCAGGCAAGATTTAGCACATCAACAGTTTAAATCTATTGTATTTGCCATTTTAAGAATCAAGATAAGCCGGGCGTGGTGGCGCACGCCTTTAATCCCAGCACTCGGGAGGCTGAGGTAGGTGGAGCGTTGTGAGTTCGAGGCCGGCTTGGGCTACAACGGGAGCGCAAGGCCGGCCTGAGCTACATAGTGCGACCCTGCCTCAAAAAACCAGGGCTGGGGAGTTTGGCTTAGCGGCTTAAGCGCCTGCCCTGGCAAGCGCAAGGCTGTGAGTTCAATCCCCAGTGCCGCAAAAAAAAAAAAAAAAAAAAAAAAAAAAGAATCAAGATAAAAATTAATGTATTTCATTTCATGTTGTAAACAAGTTAACTAAGAATTTTGCAGGAGATTAATTTCACTAAAATTTTAGTCATTTTACTAAAACTAATTCTGATATGTGATTGTCTGTTAGAATACCTGACATGTTAATATCACTATTAATGCACACTGCACTGAAATAGCATAACTCAAAGAAATTTGGATATCAATCACCTTCCTCAAAACTTCAACTAGTTTCTTCCATTATTGAAGGCAACGTGGAGAGCAACTTAAGAACACAAATAATGCATCTTTGTTTTCTAAAGTTTTGTTTTGTTTTGATTTACAGACACTATCTTGCTATGCTGCTCATACTGATTTTGAACTCAAGATCCTCCTGCCTTTGCCTTCTGAATAATTGGGATTACAGATATGTCCCACTGTCTGTAGGTGTAGCATTGCTTTTGATTTGTTTGCTTGCTTGTTTGGGTTTTTTTTTGTAGCATTTTTTTGCATGTTATATGACACGTTAGAATGGTTAAGAGCTATTCCCATTAAGTTGAGTTTGTTCAGTTAATATTTCATTGCTTGCTCTTATCAAGTGAAATGAAAAACAAATGCTTTCTAATCTTAATTTTTAGCTTTCTTCACTTTCAATTCTCAGCAGGAATTCTGGATTTTTGGCTTCCATTTCAAATTACACGACCTTTTGTCTAGTATAAAGAATCACTAGCTGATTTGAATACGAAGCACCATTTTACAATATGATATGCATGGGCACATTATTTCTGGTTTCCCAGCACAATAACTTTGTGAATATTTCATAGCTAGTCCTGAGTTGAGTCAATTCACTGACATCTGTTTCAGTATAGGAAGCATTTTGTATTCGCTTTGTCTGTGTATGCTAAACTCGCACAACTTTTATTTTTTTCTGAGGTAAGATAAGAAATGCAAAGATAATAGCCATTCTTTCTCAGGTGAGATGGAATCTCAGTGTTGTTTAATTTGCATCCCTCAAATGACCAATGATGTTGCACACTTTTTCATGTATTTATTTGCCGTTTGTATTTCTTCATGAGACGTGTGTAGTCATCTCAGATGCCCTGTTTTGTATTGGGTATTTTAATTTGGAGAATCTGATTTTTTTCAATTCTTTACATGTTTTAGATATTAGTCTTTTGTCTGTTTGTACAACTGGCTATAATTTTTCACCACTCTAGGGGTTGCCTTTTCACTCTGTTGGTGATTTTTTTTGTTGGGTAAAAGCTAGTTAATAAGGTGAGATCCCATTTGTTGATTTTTTGTAGTATTTCCCTTGCAGTCTGGATTTTGCTCATGAAGTCTCTGCCTACACCTATATCTTCGAGATTTCTACCTGTTTTCCCTTCCAGTAAATTTGGTGTTTCTATTTTAATATTTAGATGTTTGATCCATTTTGACGTTAGTTCAGTGCATGTTGATAGACATGAATCTAGTTTCTGTCTTTGACATGTGGATAGCCAATTTTCCCAGCACCGTTTATTCAAGAGATTATCTTTCTTCCAGAGAACATATTTGGCTCCGTTGTCAAAGATCAGGTGTCTGAGTGTTTTTGGGGGTGCATCTGCATCTTCTATTCTGCTCTGCTGATCCTCAGGCCTGTATTTTTTGTTTGTTTGTTAGTTTTGTTTTTGTTTTTGTTTTGGTTCTTTTTTTTTCCCCCAATATCAAGTTGATTTTATCACAGTAGTTTTGTAGCTTATTTTCAGGTCTGGGATTGTGATGCCCCCTGACTTGTCTTTGTTGCCTAAAATTGCTTTTGATATTCTATATCTTTTTTGTTTCCAAATGAATTTTAGGAATGTTTTCTCTAGACTTGTGAGGTATGGTAATTTTATTTTTATTGGGATTGATTAAATCTGTATAGCAAGTTGGGGAGTAAGGTCATTTTCGCTATGTTCGTTCTTCCTATCCAAGAGCAAGGAATACTTTCCATTTTCTGATATCCTCGAGATCTCCTTTTTTAGGGTAGTATAATTTTCACTGTACAGATCTTTTACATCCTTTGCTATATTAATTCCTAAGTATTTCATTGTTTAGATGCTAATTTGATGGGTGTGCCCTCCCTAATTTCTGACTCTGTGAATTTGTTGGCTTTGTACAAGAATGTTATTGATTTTTGAGTGTTTGTGTCTTGCTACACTACTGAATTTGCATATTAAATTTACATGTTATTTGGTGGAGTGGATAAAAAAGGTGTGTACGTGTTTTTTTATATAAATCAAGTACTACTCAGCCATAAAGAAGGATAAACCGAAGACTTTACCATGTAAATGAATGCAACACGAGGTCATACTCTTAAGTGAAATAAATCAGATCCATATGTACACACATCATATTGTCTCACTAATATGAGAAACTGAATAAATAAATAAGATGCAAAATGTACAATAGATATTGTGAATTGAGAGTAAACTTCAAAAGAAAAGACAAACTGTGAAAGGGGAAAGAAAGGGAAAATGAAAAAAAAAATTTATACACAAGATAGTTAAGATAGTCATAGAGCTAGTTTCTCTTAGTTAATTGGAAAGAAAGGTGTGTGCTAACATTGTTTGGACAAGATATCATGCTTATATCTCATATCCTGAATAACGACTACAAAGACAACAACACACAATGAATTAACTATTTTACCACCCCTACTAACCTATTTTGAAGCTCCATTATATCGCTATTTTTATTTTTTTCTCTTTAAAATAAAAAATGCAAAGATAAGTCACCACCCGGTTTCACTTTGTGTGCAGTTATCCTTAAATCTCTTTTCTATTTGTGAAGAGTTTTAATGAAAGCATTAGTAACAACAATTTATAAAATATTCCATTCAAAAACAGAATCTGGGACAGAGCAGGTAATGATAAACAAATAGCAATATGTGTACACATACATAAACCCACACACATGCACACATGGGAAAACTTTCCAGAAACTCAATGAATAGTGGTGGGAAGAGTATGTGAGGAACTGGACTGGCTGGGTATATAGGGAGATAAGAGATTTAACCTTTTTTCAAATTGAAACAATGCTGAGATTCCATCTCACTCCAGAAAGAATGGCCAAGATTAAAAAATTTTATTTAAATAGTAAAAGGAAATTCATTCACCTGTGTTTCTTGGAAAGATATGCACAGAATGAAATTTAAATTAATAGAGTACTATGTCAAATTTGAATATCCAATGTAAGTCACATATTAAGTTGTAGAGCTAATATAAATGCATAAATAAATGTGTCAGAATACCGTGTTTTCTTTTCTTTTTTACAAGGGCCTTCCTACAAATGTGTTTGCCGAAACAAAACGATTCCCTTTAACATTGCAATGATTTTAGAGTCCTGGACTATATCAACTGTATAACTCAATATTAAAGTGGCTGAGTTGTTTGTTTTTATTTGTGCTTTGTTTTGATTTGTTTTGTTTTGTTTTGGGACGTTGGATGGAACCAGTGAGTTTGAACATTCTAGCAAAATGTTTTAGCACTGACTAATATCCCTAGCCCAAGACTGAGTTTTTATTTCCAGAAAATGGTTTATGAAAATGCTCTTGTTTCAGAAGTTTTGAACTTTACAACTACACTAAGAGTCTATGGATCTTCCCAGCATAACAGTTCCACAATTTAGTAATTTTGTATATTGTAGAAGTTTCCCAATGTCTCTGATCCTTAGTTTCCTTAGGTATAAAAGGAGCATAATATTAATGCTTCATTCATAGACTGTTACAAAGAATTTGGTTATATGTGCTTGAAGAGAGTATTATTCAGCATAAAGTAAATTCTCTGTTATTAAATAAGTTTGGTTAATTTCCATTTTTAATAGGCCTTTGAGGTCCTGATCTCATCCACATCATTGAAGTAATATTATAACTGGCCACTTTTCCTCTGCAATGCTGTATCACAGTAGACTTGAGAAAACTCTAGCAACAACATGCTTTTACTTAAAATTAAACTATAAAAACAATATATCATCTTTCTTAAAAATTATCATCATCACCTTGCTATTTAAATAGCAGTACATTTTTAGGAAATAGTTAGACATGAAAATTTGACTTTACTTTCTTTGCTATAATTTCTGGGATAAAATATAGCCCATCTCTATTTCTTTTTCATTTTATTAATTCAACAAATATTTGAATTAAAATCAAATAAAGGATCTTTTGTTAGGTGCTAATGATGCAGTGGTGAACATAGCAAACATACACTTCACTTACATGCAGCTTGAATCTTGAAAAGATAAACATCAAGCCAACAAAACAGTATATAGAAGACTATACTGTAAGAAGAGAATAGGACTATAGAAAATATATTTCATTTAAAGACTGGCAAATATCAGAAGGAGTATTACTCTAAACACAGGGACTATCACATCAAAGATCTTGATATATGAAAAAATATATAAAAACTACTTGGAGAAATAAAACCAGTTAAGCTAGTAGGGTCAATATGTAAGATTCAGTTACTGATGCCAAATCTTCATTTTTCTCTCGCATCATTTGCAAATTAGAAAACCCTTCCTTGCACTAAAGGAAGAGTATAGCTTCACACTTTCTGACTTTGGACCCAAATACATAGCTTTCTTTGACCAATGAAATATGAATGGAAATCTCAGGATGCCAATTCTGAATAGTCCTTGCAAACATTGCGTGGGCTTGACTAGTTCTTTTTGACATCTGCCATCTTCATGAGAAAACCATGTTGTGCTTAGCTCACTAGTCCAAGAAGAATGAGAGATACATGAAACAGAGTCATCTGGCTGACTGACAGACCATCACTTTGAAGCAAAGCTGCCCAGCTGTGTCTGCTAAGTGCAGCCAACTCCTAATCCATGGATGCATGAAGAAGCCCAGCCAAGATCAGTGGAGCCACTCCAGCCAACCTATAGACATGTAAAAAAATAAGCTTACTCTTCCAGTTCTGAATATTTGTAATAGTTTATTTTGCAGCAAAAGCTGGTCAGTATAATTCACAAGGTAGGCAAAAACAAGTTAAATCTCATTTAAAATTTCAGCATATTTATTTTTTCCAGCATATTTAAATGACACAGAAATGCACATCAAATTACAGTGTCCAGGGAGACACAAAATAAGAAGATATGTAGCATCCTGAAGGCCAAGAGAGCAATATAATTTACAAAAGAAGAATGAATGTTCAATGATGTTATGACAACCTAAATCCAATGAGTAAAATAAGAACTGGCAAATGTCCTTGGGTTTCAAAACATTTGTGACATTGTGAAAAGTAAAACTGAATTATAACGGGAAAGTTAAGAATGGACTGAGTGGAGAGTAAGTGGGAAATAAAGTAATGGAAATCTATATATAAACTCTTCCCTCAGGAGATATATTTGCTCCCTGATCTAAATGAAATATAATTTTCCCTCCAACACAAAGTACAGTAACGAGGCTCTAGCTATGTTATTTGATTTTAAATTCAACAGTACTAGATTTCTTAAGGAGTCTAAATGGTTTCTTAAAAGAGTGTCTTTCTCTGTAAAAAAGTTTAAATTATTAAGCAAATATTCAGAGAAAGTTAAACTATTGTGGTACATGAAATATTTTATAAATAATAATGTCAATGTCTCTTCAAGTTAGTATTAGTAATTACATTTCTATAACAATGAAGTTAGATATACATTACTACCTGTATATCTTCAATAGAGCATCTGTTTGATCATATTTACAATTTTGTGGAAAAAAAGAAAAAAATTATTTTAAAAAATGCAGTCAAATAAAAGCATTTTCATAGATAAGTGAAATTATATATGGATGAAACAGTAAGTAGTAAAAAACCTGGTAGACAGATGTTTAATTTTAAACCAACAGTTATGAGAGGTACTTTGAACTTACAGTGAGCAAGAGTCCTTAATCAAAACAGTGACTCTACAGGGTATTTCATCAAGTGGAATGGACACAAATTTGAGAAGTACTTACATTCTGTATCTACAATGACTTTAGAACATTCAAATTGAAAACTAAACTGTCTCATTTTTATTAGAAAATATATTCTCATCAACTTTCAAGAATAAAATTGAATATGTGTTCATATATGTTTAACATTGGGAAGCTTATACATTAAGGTACCAAAACACACCAAGGAAATTGGTGATTTTTTTTTTTTTGCTATAAAGCACAAAACCTTTTATACCTGCCATGACAATGAAACTTTTTAAATATGATACTTGCCAAGTTTGATGTTTATTTTGCCAGTCTGCATCCTAAAAAGGAAGATATTTCAAATCATTGAAAATCTAATACAAGCTCAGAAAATAATAAATCCTTGTATGCATTTACCTAAAATATCATTTACTACTTATATATAAGCACGAAAATGATGCTGTTATTAGTGGAGAAGCTAGAAGTGGTAAGCATACATAAAGTTAGATTGGAAAATCCTTAGCCAGAATAAAGATTTGTATTTCTCCAAACTGATGTATTTTATATAATTATTTAACATTTATTTAGCAAAAATCAACATAAATATTGGTTCAATGATTTATATGTTTGTATTTCAGTTAAGGAAGTTAATGCAATGGAAGTAAAACTGATTTGAAATTAGTGATCTTTAGACAGATTGGACATGACAGATGCTCTTTTTGCTGTTTACAGTAGCTATAAGATTATAGTGATCAAATCTCCCTTAAAGAGAATTTGCTGCAGAGAATATAGCTGATCAAACCTTTGATTGCCCATGGAAGCGAGTCTTCCATTCAACTGCTTCAAGCAAGGCCTTACAATCACAGAATTTTTAGAGCTAGGTCATCCATGCTTGACATGGAAATTCTTCAAAAACTGTTTTTCCTGAGGAAGACTTTTCACTGTCCTATACCAGTTTTCAACTGCACCAATATCTGAACCTCTCATTACCTTCTCTTTCTTCCTTCTCTCCTATTACAGATTCAAACCTGCAATGAGTAAAGAAAAAGAATTTTAGCCCATGTGGAATAAATTAAAATATTTATTTCAGCATTTTCCTCTGAATATATGAACTCTCACTTCCTTTTTCATTATATAGTCTGAAAAATTCTATACCTTCTGAACATTCTACAGAATGTAATCATTTGTTCAGTGTCATCAAGATGATCAGAGAAGTAGGAGCATAAAGAGATTAGTAAACTGGAAGGATTAATTAGATGTATGTACTGAAAAGAGTAGAAATGAAGGCATATAAAAGTTGAGAGAGGACTCTGAGGACCTGGGCAATGTTCATGTGCTGACTGGTGCACACTGAAGGCCTGCACAGTGATCTCAACCTAGCAGCACAGGCTCAGCACCTCATTTCGAAACTGGTAGGGCCCTACCCAGTGTACCCAAACATCTGGGGACTACCAGTGTGCATGATGGGATGTGCTGAAGGTCCACCCAGAGTATTACCCCCATTTGCAGATCCTGAGTATGCTACTAGGAACCCAGTTAGTCCTGCCTAACAACTTGCACTCAACCGGGAAACTCTGTACAGTACAGACAGCTATCCAAAACTCAGGAAGCGATTGAGAATTTACATCTGGCTACTCCAGGGGAATACAGGAAAATCACAAAATGAAAGAGCAAAATGCAATCTCAATCCTCCAGCCCACCCAAACAAGCCTAGGAGACATGGACATAGAAGAAACCATAAGCCATTCACCTGAAACTTCTAAAGTGATAGCAACTGAAATAAAGAACAACTCCATGAAGCTGTGAAGGAAGTCTGTTCAGAAATAATCCCACAGTCAAAACAAGAAATGATAAATGTAATGAAAGAAATGCTGAATACATTTAAAGAAGATGTAGTTAAAAAAATAGAGGAGCATGCCAAAAGATGGAAATCTTAAATGAACAATATAAGAAACAACTAGAATGCATGAAACAGATTCAAAGAGATACCCAAGAAGTCAAAAATTTCATTGAAAACTGGCAAAAATACCTTAATGAATGTGAAGATAAACTTTCACACCTCAAAGACAAGATTACAGTTAGTGAACGGGAAAGCAAAGATCTTTTAAAAATAACAAGGAATCAGGATATAACAATTCAACGGTTGTAAGGTGATGCAAAGAAAATCAATATAAATTGATAGATGCAAATGAAAAAGATGGTGACAATATGAATGATATAAAAAGAATATTTACAGAAGCAATAGTTGAAAATTTTCCAAACTTGGGAAAGGAAAGTGACATATGGATAATTGAAGCATATAGAACTCCATTAAGCCATAACCAAAATAAATCTACACCCAACATATAATAATCAACAACCCAGAAATTCAACTTAAGAATAGAATACTAAAAGCTGTTACAGAAAAGGAATAAATCACCTATAAAGGAAAACCCATCAGAATCACAGCAGACTTCCCAACACAATGAAGTCAAGAAGAGCATGGAGTGAAGTATTTGAAATCCTAAAGGAAAATGACCTCCAACCCAGATTGATGTACCCTGCAAAACTATCCTTCAGAACTGACGTAGAAATAAGATATTTCCATGTGAAAGAACAACTGAAGAACTTCATGGCCACCAAACCAACCCTGAAAATAATACTAAGAGATATTTTAGATAGACATAAAAATAACTATGACTCCAAGAAAACCAACAGAAAAAAAACATTAAGAAGGGCAAAAACTAAACAGAGGGGAAAGGTAAAGAAACAACAGCAGAAAGATAACATGACAAAAAAAGCCAATATGTATCAGTTATAACCAATAAGGTAAATGGCCTCAATTCAAAAATTAAAATAAACAGAATGTAAGAAGAGATCAAGAAACAACATCCAATTATGTACTATATACAAGAAACCCATCTAACACAAAAGGAAATTCATAGACTGAAAGTCATAGGATGGAAAATAATACTCTATGCAACAGGACCCCCCAAAAATAGCAGGGATAGCTATTCTGTTTGCAGACAATGTGAACTTCAAACTAAGAATGATCAAAAGAGATAAAGAAGGATCACTACATACTAGTTAGGGGAAAACTTCAAGAGGAAGAGATAACAATCTTAAATATATATGCACCAAATATTGGAGCACCCAGCTATATAAAACAAATATTAATAGAAATGAAAAATCAAATAAGCAATGACACAGTTATAACAGGAGACTGTAACACCCCATTGACACAAAGAGACAGATCAACTAGACTGAAAACCAGCAAAGAAATAACAAAACTGAATCAAACTTGTGAAGCAATGGATTTGTAGATGTGTACAGAGTGTTCCACCCAACATCATCAGAATATATGTTCTTCTTAGCTTCACATAGGACATTCTATAAAATAGAACATAAACTAGCCCATAGAACATGCTTAAGCAAATGAAAATGAGTGAAAATTGTCTCATGCATATTATCTGATCATAGTGCCATGAAACTGGAAACTAATGATAAAGGAAACTGCAAAATCTCCATAAACACGTGAAAATTAAATGATACACTCCTGAACAATCAATGGGTCAGAAGAAATTAAACAATATCTACAAGCAAAAGAAAGTATAAATACAACTTACTGGAACCTGTGCGATGCAATGAAAACAGTCTTCAGAGGGAAGGTTATTGCAGTGAATTCTCACATCAGGAAAACAGAATGAGCACAAATAAACAACATGATGCTACACCTCAAACATCTAGAAAAAGAAGAGCAAGTCAAGCCCAAAGCCAAAAGAAGAGAGGAAACTATAAAAATCAGAGCAGAAATGAACACAATAGAGACTAAGAAAACAAAACAAAGAATTAACAAATCAAAGAGTTGGTTGTTTGTAAGAATAAATAAAATTGATAAGCTCCTAGCCAACCTTATTAAAAAAAGTTAGGAAAAAACTCAAAATCGTGCAATAAGGAATGAAAAGGGTGAAAGTACTACAGACCCCGAGGAAATACAGAAGATCATCAATACATACTTCGAAAACTTTTACTCTCATGGGGTTGATAACACAGAAGGAACTGACAGATTCCTAGAAACATATGGCTTACCAAAGCTGAATCAAGAAGATGTAAAGCTGTTGAACACCCCAATTTGAAAATGTAATTAGAAACTTACCAACAAAGAGCCCAGTCCTGATGGATTCACAGCTGAATTCTACAAGAAATTCAAGGAAGACTTAATGTCAACATTCCTCAAACTCTGCAATGAAATTGAAAGAGAAACAATTCTCCCTAACTCTGTCCTGGAAGCAAGTATTACCCTCATATGAAAACCAGAGAAAGACCCAACCAAAAAAGCGAGCTACAGGTCAATCTCCCTAATGAACATAGATGCAAAAATCCTCAATAAAACACTGTCAAACAGAATGCAGCAAGTCATCAAGGAGATTATACACCACAACCAAGTGGTATTCATCCCAGGAATTCAGGCATGGTTCAACGTATACAAATCAATAAATGTAATACACCATATCGATAGAGCCAAAAACAAGACTCACACAATCATTTCAATAGATGCAGAAAGAGCTTTTGATAAAGTCCAACATTCATTCAAGAAAAGAACTCTACAGAAAATTGGAATATATGGTCTTTACTTCAATCTGTTAAAAGCCATCAATGACAAACTGACAGCCAATATCATATTAAATGGTCTAAAACCAAAAGGTTTTACTCTAAAATCAGGAACAAGACAAGGCTGTCCACTGTCACCATTTATATTCAATATATTACTGCAAACATTAGCCATGGCAATTAGACAAGAGAGACATAAAAGGAATAAGGTTAAGAAAGGAAGAAGTTAAATTATCACGATTTGCACATACCATGATACTCTGAATAGAAGACCCCCAAAACTCCATTGAAAGACTTCCAGATGTAATAATCATATTCAGTAATGTAGCTGGATACAAAGTCAACACCCAAAAATCAATAGCATTCCTGTACATAAACAGCAAACTCACTGAGAGACAAGTAGAAGAAACTACACCCTTCACAATAGCATCCAAAAAATGAAATACTTAAGAATCATTCTAATAAAGGAAGTAAAGGATCTATTTAGTGAAAATTTCAATACTATGAAAAAAGAAATTGAAGAGGATCTCAGAAAATGGAAAGACACGCCATGTTCATGGATAGGAAGACCAAACACTCTGAAAATGGCCATTCTCACAAGATTGTTATACAGATTTAATGCAATTCCAATCAAAATACCATTAGCATACCTCACAGATCTAGAGGAATTAGTCCTAAAATTCATCTGGAACCAGAAGAGATGTAGAATAGCAAAAGCAATTCTGGGCATCAAATACAAGGCAGAAGGCATCACAATCCCTGACTTGAAGTTATACTACGAAGCTACTGTGGTAAAATCAGCATGGTACTGGAATAAAAACAGACCTGAAGATCGGTGGAATAGATTACAACTACAAACACTCAGATGCCTTATCTTTGACAAAGGGCCCAAACATGTTCAATGGGAGAAAGATGGCTTTAAAATAAGTGGTGTTGGGAAAACTGGCTTTCCATATGCCAAAAACTAAAACTAGACCCATGCCTATCACCATACACTAAAATAAAGTCAAAATGGATCAAAGATCTAAATATTAAACCAGGAACACTAAATCTGTTGGAAGACAAAGTAGATAGAAATCTTCAAGACATAGGCAGAGAATTCATGAATAAAAATCAGACAGGGAAATACTGCCCAGAATCAACAACTGGGATCTGGTCTTACTAAAAAGTTTTTACATGTCAAAAGAAACCTCCAACAGAATGAAAAGAAAACCCAGGAATTGGGAAAAAAAAATCTTTGTCAACTGTCCCTGAGACAAAGGACTTCAATCTAGAACATATAAAGCATTTTTAAAAAATCAGACCCCAAAATTCAAAGACCCAATCCAAAAATGTGACACTGAAATGAATACACACTTCTCAGCTGAAGAAATATAAATGGCAAATAAATACATGAAAAAATGTTCAACATCACTGATCATTAGAGAAATGCAAATTAACACTAAGATTCCATCTAACTCCAAAAAGAACAGTCAGGATCAAGAAAACCACCAGTAACAAATTCTAGAGAGGCTGTGGTGAAAAGGAACTCTTCTGCCCTGTTGACTGAGTGTAGACTGGTGCAATCACTGTGGAAATCAGTCTGGAGATTTCTTAAAAAGCTGGGATTGGAAGTCCCATTTGACCCACCTATTCCAATTCAGAATATATTTCCAGAAGAATTGGAACATCATACCACAGTGATACATGTACACACATCTTTATATCAGCACAATTTGTAATAGCTAAATCTTGGAAAATCCCAAATGCCCATCAACTGAGTAATGGATAAAAAAGATGTATTTTTATACAATGGAGTACTACTCAGCTACAAAGAAGGATCACATCTGAGGCTTTTATAGGTAAACGGATGCAACTTGAGTCCATATTCATAACTGAAATAAATCAAACTCATTTGTGTAAATACCATATTGTCTCCCTAGTGTAAGAAACTGAAACAGTAAACAAAATACAAAATCTTCAATAAATATTATGAAAGTGCAAGAAACTGCTCGAAGGGAAAAAATAACTCTGACAGGGAAAAGGAGAAAAGAAGCAAGGGAAAAGAAAAAACATATAAATTTGTATATATACACTTAGGATAGCTGGAACAATTGTACTACTGAATGTATTAGTTCTTGGAACAAAGCAGTTAACATTTATAGGATTAGATCAATTTTGCAAGTCTGTCTGCTATCTTAGTAACTGTTTTGAAGATAATTATGCAAAATAACAACCTTTATTATGTTCTTACCACCTTGTTGTGGAAACCTATATCGTTACTGTTGTTTATTTGTCTCCTTGTTTTTCTTGTATTTTGTTTTGTTTTGCTTTTCCCTCTAATACAGAAGGTATAGATAAACATATATAGTCTTATATATGCCTAACACTTCTTCTAAAGGATTTACAAGAATTAATTTTATTATGTGTGATGGTATATACAGCTACTTGTAAGAAAAGAAGATATCATAATAGACATTGCTGATTTTCAATCACCTTGTTCCGAAGACCAAGAATGCTTTAATTCTTCGTTTTGTTTGGTTTGAGTCTGTTTTCCATTATTTGATTTCAATATGTGTGAAGATAAGGACAGTTATTTTGAAGAAAACAAGAGACATTATAGTAGCTATTGTTGATTTCCTATTGTCTGGTTTCAAAGGCCTGTAATGCTTTCTGTCTTTGGTTTTGATTGGTTTTATAATATTTTGTTTTGTTTGAATTTATTGTGTGTGAAGGTATGAACAACTATTTTGAAGAGAGCAGGAGATGTGGTGGCCACTGTTGATTTCCTGCTGTCTTGTTTTATAATCCTGTGTTGCTTGCATTGTTCTGTTCTGATCTGATTTGTTCTGATTTGCTTTATTTTGTTTTTGCTTTGTTTTATTCTCTTAAAAAAAGTTGAAGCCAGGTGTGGTGGCACACACCATTAATCGCAGCACTTGGGAGGCTGAGGTAGGAGGATCATTGTGAGTTTGAGACCAGCCTGGACTACAGAGTGAGTTCCAGGCCAGCGTGAACTGCATAGTGAGATCTTGTCTCAAAAAATAGGAAATTTAGCTCAGTGGCCTAAGCACCTGCTTGGCAGGTACGAGGTTGTGAGTTTGATCCCTGGTACCAAAAAAAAAAAAAAAGGGGGGTTGAAAGATTCAAAGATGTGCCATTTATTATAAATATTAGGTGCCTCCTGGTCCAGGCTGTGCCAGATTATTCTTCCCAAAATAAAAGGTATTCTGCATTGTATGTCCTCTCTCACAGAAAAGGAAACAGAATCAGCTACATGTTTTTCAAGTTCTGCAGTCAACATATTGGAATCTTAGGAATACTACCTCAGATTATATATTGGATTATATGAAAGGTTGTCAGGGTTGAGTGGAGTCCAGAAAGTTAAGGTTGTCTCTTAGGTAATAATATTTAATAAAACTTTTAACAGTTGATGTAAAGTGATAGGAAATTTTTCAATGTTGGATTTATGAAGAACTCGTTATGGTTTGTGTCTGGGTGCGCCCCCGCAAAGCCTCATGTGGTTATAAGGGTTGGGTTTTTCAGAGGCAGTTGAATCTAGAGTTTGTGATTGCTTCATGGTCAAGTGCTGGAATTGGCAGTGAGAGTGTTGCACCTGCCCTAGGGCGGGTAGCCTACATACAATATAAGGGAGAGAAGGGCTTATTTTTCCTCTTTAGCTCTTGTTGCTTTCACTGTCTTCTGCTGTCATGAATAGGCCATGAATGGTTGTCCTCTGCCATGTGCCACTCTGCCTTGGAGGCAGTGGGTTACAGACCAAAACCTCCACAAACTATCAACTAAATAAACCTTTCCTCCTTTAATTTGAGTTATCAGGTATTTTATCTCAGCAATGAGGGAAAAGAAACTAAGACAGAGCACCAGCTAAACACTAACAATGCAGTGTTTCTGAGACTCTGAAGCAGAACCGTACCACTCACCGTGGAGTAATGCTATGTTTTTCAGAAACAGTGTCTGGTGTGTTGATCATATAGTAGATGACTACTGATCATACAGTAGATGACCATATGACTAAAACTGTATGAATTTTGGGTGTGTTATGTTCTGAAGACCCAGGAACAGTCCACATAATAGAAATGATATATTTGGTACTGAATTTGACAAGGACGAGGGATGCTAATGAGCACGTAGACCAATCACCCATAACATACACCAAGCACATAAGCACTCCCACATTACTGTAGGCCTATGGTTATTTGAACATAGAGAAATGAGTTTTATAAGGCAAGCTGAAAAAGTAGGAAAGAGCTCAATTTTGGCTTACTAATAAATCACCAAGCTTAAAATAATCAACGACTACAGTTTGGCCACATTCAAGAATAATTCCTAGAATCTGAAGGTGTAGTTCAGTGGTAGAGTGCTTATCTACCATGCCGAAGGCCCTGACTGTGAGTCAGAATCACAAAAAATACTCAACTTCAAGAAGCAGAAGTGTAGGAAAATATTTTTAAAAGCTAGAGCTGGGAAGGTCTACCTGATTATCCATTTCATATAGAAGGCAATTGCCTAAATTAGTGTGGGACTACTGCCGTTGATATCTTAGGATCCAGGAAGGAATAAGCCCAGATGATCTGCAATAATGAGGTCTATAGTAGAAGCATATGTATAGGTATTTAATAGTGGGCACAATATGAAGAATTGTGTATCATACATCACCAACAGCACCTACTAAATAATAGGCATTGGACAATGATGAAAGCAAACTGACTTGACCAGTTGACTTTGGGCATGATTTATCAATGTCATCCCAGAACTGATCTTATACAAATGAACAAATGTGGATTGCTAATTTGTTTACTAATACCCTTAGAGCTACTGGTGCACCTCAATGTCCAGTATATCTATGACAAACCAACACAGAAACATTATTATGATACTGTTTCTCAAAGAAAACAAATGATCACTTGGTGTAAAGTAACTACACTGAGACCTTTCTGCTCTGGAAGTGTTATGCAGTACGGTGACAGAGATGGTTTTCTTACATAACCTCTGCTAGCACAACTATCCATGGGCTTAGGTAATGCCTAAGTCCCAGGCATTAACTTCCACACAATGTAGCATCCAACAAAAAGACCCATTTTACTGCAAAGACTATACAAGATTGGGCCTATAATAGTGAAACACACTGGTCATATCATGAACTTCATTATCCAGGAACAATTGATCTCCACAAATATTAAGATGATTTAATAAGGCAGCTAAAGTGCCAGCAAAGTAGCAGTATTCTGCAAGAATGTTTTGTCATCATTCAGATACTTGCCTTTCACAAAATCAGACACCTGTATAAATAATGCTGTATTTTCAACAAGAACATATTGATTTGAGAACTGAATGATAGGACAAGAGTGATATTTATTATCTTTTCCAAACACTGAATGGGAAATCATGTTTTCTGTACCCACAACTTTGGTTTCTATAAAGTTGGATGACATGATCTCCAGAATGGATATGCTACTGGCACACAGCATGGTACACAATGAACAATAAGCTTCAATTACCATCGTGGCCTTTGAATTCTATCTGAACAAGATAGCAGATGAATCATTAGCTTATTTTCATGGGTGAACTGTGCCTGGTTAGTAAGATATGAAACTGTTTTTGCATAATGGCAGCAGTGAGACTCAGGCAGCCGTAACAAGATACCTTAGACTGGGTAGTTTAAAAAATTGAAGTTAATTTGGTATTTTTTGTTTGCCTTCTCACAGTTCTCTAAACCAGAAGCCTGAGATCAGTGTGTCCACAGGTTCTGGCTTTGGCCACACCTTCTTCCTGGCTTACAAAAAGTCATCTTCTTGCTGTCTACTCACATAATTTTTCATTGTGTTGGTGACAAGAGAGATCTCCAAGTAGGTTTGGAGATTCAGTACAGGGCTGTCATTTGTTCCACTGCTTAGAAATTAGATCTCCATTATTTCTCAAGTTTCTCCTCTTTTACCCAGGTCTAGATAAAGTCTCATACTTCTCTATTGAGAAAGGTTCAGGTGAATTTTAAAAGTAAAGAAGATGAAAATCATAAAACTGCAAATAACCTTTACTATTTGACCTTATACTGAATTCCTCATAGCCAATACCTCTACATATCCCTCAGGTGTAACGAAGTACACATATACAACTGAAAATGGGATCCAATGCACAACACATAGGAAATTAGAAAAGGATATGCTGGAAATATATCACAACCAGCCAACCTGTATCTGAAAGCCAAAAAAAAATTAATGCAATTATGGATCTCCTCACAGATCTTCAGCACTTATTTTCAGCACAAAGATATTTTCTGATCACTGGAGTTTTGGCAGTATTGATTTTTTTCTTCTGAAATGTTTATTGATTTAGACATCTTGCACAGAATAAAGCCTTAATATGTGAGCTAACTATATCTTGCTCTAAAATACCCAAATTCCTAAAAGCCACAACTGTTAAAAATATAGGTACTAAAAATATGTACAGGTACTGCAAATATTCTATATTTGTCATACGACAGGGTCACAGGGGAAACTCAGGATGTTTTGAGTATAATAAATAAGTTACAGAAGCTCAATTTCTTTCAGAGGAATAAATAGCTATTATAGTCTACACAAAATATACAAGGCTGAACTCTATTCAAATTTTACTTTTAAAAGTCAGAAATCTATTGATGAAAACTATCAATTTTTAAATGTATGTCATTAGTCCTTGTGAATGCTAAGCAAATAAACACAAATTCTGATCACATAAGAGAGGAAAAATGTTACAAAACATGAGAAATGTCACAAATTAAGGTTTTCAAAGCAGCTCTTCTTTATTTTCTTTTAGTCTGAATTCAATAGTGGCTAATAAAGAATCTTCATTTAGGTTTCTCATTAAGAAATTAAAGGACAATTATTTTTGGTGTCTTCTCTATCCAGAAAGTCATTCAAAATGCCATGATTCTCATTCAGCACTCTGGCTTTCTGTGTATGCTGGTTATTACAGTGGTTGTCATTTGATCTGGACAAATGACAGAATCTCTTGAGGTACCAAGGATCCATATTCCTGTTCCAAGTGAATCATGGAGGTGAACCACAGGTGTTCTCTGCATCTCTGTCCTTTTTTTGCCAGGTCAAGATAAAAATCTCATTCTTCGCTATTTGAGAAAGTTTCAGGTGAACTTAAAAACAAGAGGAAAATAAAACTATCATACTACAAAACACATTTACCATTTGTCTTTATACTGAATTCTTCACAGTCGATGACTCTGCATGTCCTTCATGTGATGATACACATATACGACTGAAAATGGGCTCCATGTGTCCATGTAGAGAGAAATGAGGGAGAGAAGTATCTACACTCTTCCAAAGAGTAAAGATGATGCCAGAGACATTGCATTGTGATACTCTTAAAATTTCAAAAGAACCTAAACCTGTCTACCTTATTGCAGTCATCTTGTCAACTGACATAGCTATCCATTTTCATATTTTTGGTGTAGGATTTCTTTCCTACAAATGATATTCTGGCCCTTTTGTTAACTGCAAAAATGTAAGCACCTGGCATTGTGCTGTGGTTGATTAGCAATTAACAAAACAAGTAAATAAATTTGGCTTCCTATCTGTCTTTAGAATTTTCAGCCTAGTCAGCATGAATGCTTAATCACTGACAATAAGCCAAACACGGTGTATCTTAGCAGACATGGTAATTCATAAGAATGAATCAAGTGAGGAACTCTCATACCTTATGGACATTTCCTGTCTTTTTTCTAGGATTTTCTAAATCATCTTAAACTCAAAGGTAGCATTCATTGTTTCATTTTTTATTTCTCTTTGAAATTGTCCATATTTGTTTGGCCTATAGTAGTAAATCTTTTCCTATCAGTATGGAACCAGATAAATTTTTATTTGAACAAACTGAAACATTGAACAAATTATTGACACTTTCTGATTCTGTTTCTTAGTTTATAAACTAAGTAAATAGTAACCATTGTATGAGGCTACTGTGAGGATGGGTAAGACATAAAATGTGCATATATGTGATGACAGGCGGATGCTCAGCGAAGTCATTTTACTTAAGATATCTTTTTCTCGCTTTGTTTCTCTCTCTTTCATAATATACTTTAAATGTTTGGAATGAGTTCTGAGAAGAATCTTCAAATTGTATGTCTCTTCTATATTGGAAATATTGTCATGATTAAAATTGTATTTCATTGTCTTAGCACTGAGGATTGATAACCAGCATCACGATTGTCATCACTCTCTGTCATACTGCCAATGTCAATATTAAAGTCAGCACCACTATTTCTTGTGAATAGAGGAGCTGAGGATTCCCAGAGTCATTTTAAATACCTCATGTGTGTCACATGTTGTTGTGCTCATTTGAAGTCTTTAAACTGACATTTGGTTTTTATCATTTGCTAAAAATCCCACTTTCATAGTAGGAAAATTTGCCATGGTGGTGTAGTAGTGGGGAAAATGAAATGAACTTCAATCTTCTGGATGCCCCTTTTTTCCAATAGTAACTGTAACATGGCTTCGTTAAGATTTAAAGTATTTGTACTGATCATTGCCTTACCAATGAGAGAAACAGCAACACGTATGGGAGACTTTCCACAATCACAAGCATAGTAATACCTAAGTTGTTCTCAAGTACTGAGAATAACATCCTTATCAACTCTACTTATTTCTCTTCTAGTGATTTGACTATAGTTTTTATCTCATTATAGCACCATTAGCATTTTTCCCAATTCACCCACTTTTAACCTTAATGTTTTGATTCAAAGGTCACCTCCTCAGAAAGCGTTTCCTGGAATCCTTTGTAAAGTGACTTCATTCACATTTTCTTCCTTTAGTCTTCCTGGATTTTTTTCCTATGTAAAACATCACAATCTCTACTTACTTTTTTTTATTTTTGCATGTTTGTTTATTCACTTCATTGATTATGGGTTTTGCCTACTTTGAGATGTATACTTCATCAGGACAAGAAAAAGTAGTTAATCATAGCTTCAAGTCAAAGTCAGAGTCTAAGATAAAAATACAGAAATAAGTGGTATAGGTAACAGATGATTCTAGGAAGTAGCGGTGAAGGTGTGGAAAAATTTAGACAGGTAAGAGAAAGAAGTCAAGTTCTCTCTTTGTTAATAAAGATGCTCCTGATTGGCAAGTTGAGATTCAATTTCCTCTGGGAAATTTCTGAAAAATAATGCAAAAAGTATAATGAGTTCTGCTAAAACATATATGTGTTTCTAGAAAACCACTGCTGTGCAAACGTATGTCCTATGAACCATAGGACTTATTGAAAAAAACAAGTTAGGAGCACAACACTAAAATTTGTATTAGTCAAAAATAAAGTTGATGCAATCTTAATGACCTCATAGTTTCACATATGATAAATGGTTAAGGAATATATAAATTCTACGATGATGGGACTTTAGGAAAAAAAAGCACATTTGCTAATGGAAAGCATACTGGCAAGATTGTACTAACGAGTTAGAAGAACAGTTAGACAAAAGGCTGAATGACACTTTTAACACCATGTTTGACTAGGGGTAGCCAAAAACATGTAATGCCTCAAGATCACTGGTGCATGTCTAAGGTATGAGCTCATGTCAATTTTTATATTTTCATGTGACTTTATTTGATTATATCTTATTTTCTGCATTCACCTGCATCAGAGATTATCACACATTTTTATAAAGGATAATACAGTGAATATTTTGTTTACTGTGGAACATATGGCTCAGTCACAGTCCTTGAGAAGAGGGTTAATGAAAACGGGCATGTCTGAACTCTTAACAAAATCATGTTCAAAGGTAGTGAACTTTAGTTTTCTAACTCCAAATTAAGTATTTCTCACAAGAAATAATGTGCAAGAAAACATAATGTTTGTGTTATGTTCAAAATTTTTCTTAATGTGTCTATTATGTTGGAGCTAATTCACTTTTTCAAAACAATTATGGTACTTTAAAAACATGACTATACAACAGAATTTTCTCACACAGAGTATTTGTCTTGAGAATGCTAAATTTCTACTTTAGGTTTTCAATGTGTGTGGTGAGCAATTTCCTGAGAGCTAGATAAGGCCTAAATTTTAATCCTAGAAGAAAAATACTTGAATGGGAAGCTATTGTTCTACATAAAAATTCCCTCTACTGTCAGAGACTGAGGGGATGTGGGATGCAGCAGAGCTTACATCTGCTTCTCTCTAGTTTGGATTGCCATGTCTTCAGTGACTGGAGTGCAGTAGGCACACACAATAAATGACTTGCCTTGGTAAAGAGAGTCATTAAATGAGGCAACAAGGAATGCAGCCAACATGATCCATTTTTAATTGAGACCTTCACTCCACATGATCAGACTTAATAATATTCTCCTGAATGCTTCATGGTTACAATAATAAAAGATCTGTACTTTTCTTCCAACTTTCTTGTGTTTTTGCTATTTCTTAGTGAAACGTCTTAGCCATTTTTCTATTCTACCAATTTAGTATATTATACAACTAACAACTCAAGATACATTTTCAAACAAAACAATTATGTGGATAGATTTCTAATCCACTAAAAAGATCCAAGCTATATTAATCTTCTTTAGACTAATGAATGTCTCTGCTTTAAAAAAATCCTATTTAATAAATACTAGTGATCCATTACTCTATGTTGAATGCGTTAATGTGCCTTTTGCAACAAAAGCTATCGATAATCTGAAAGGAATATTTATTACTAGAGTTTTGCTTTAAAAATGTTAGATTGAATAAAATGAGATCCTGCAAAATTTGAACTTTGAAGGTTTAGCATCTAATGTGATTTTATGGAGTTGGGGCTTTTTAAGGAGGTCATTAAAGTTAAATGACATCAAAACTGTGGAGCCCTGATCTGACTGGACTGATGTCCTTACAAGAAATTAGTTTCTCTCTCTCTCTCTCTCTCTCTCTCTCTCTCTCTCTCTCTCTCTCTCTGTGTGTGTGTGTGTGTGTGTGTGTGTCTCTCTCTCTCTCTCTGTCTCTCTGTCTCTCTGTCTCTCTCCCTCTATCTATCTATCTATCTATCTATCTATCTATCTATCTATCTATCTCTATCTCTCTCTCTCCAGCACAGCAGAAAGTCTACATAAGGACACAGAGGAAAGGTATTTTCTATAAGCCAGAAAAAAAAAATAATCACCAGAAATCAACACTCTTAGCACCTTGGTTTTGTATTTCTAATCTCCTGAACCTGAAAAGGATCTTAAGATCTTTTAGATACTTAATCTGCACGTTTTTGTTATGAGAATTCTATCATAAAAATACAGCCTTGAGATAGTGCTGCTGTAACAGTATCTAGAAATTTGGAAGTGACTTTGAAGCTACACAGGGGTAATGAATAGAGTATCAAAGAGTTTTAAAATGTATTAGGTGTGGTGGTACATGTCTTAAATCCCAGCACTTGGGAGGTGGAGGCAGGAGGATCACCTCAAAGTTTGAGGCCAGCCTAGTCTACATAGTGAGTTAAAAGCCAGCCAAGACTACATAATGAGACATCATATTAACAAAAAAGAAGAAGAAGAAGATGCATGATTGAAAAATGCTGGACTAGCAATTCCTCTAATGCATTGTTAGTAAAATAATTTATGTGAATTGGAATTCTGGTGTGGTCTCTAAAGAAGAGTGGAGCTACAGAGAAAACTTCTGTCATCACTGAAAATGCACATAACCTTACAAACAAAATGTGGGTAGAAATATGAATCCTAAAGGATTTTTTTTACTTTTTGTGGGGGTGGGTGTGGGGTGAGGCCTTTGATGGAAGTGAAAAATGCATCACTGGCAACTGGAGGAGAGATGACTATCCTTATGATATCATTAAGAACTACTTGGCAAAAGAGTGTTCTGTTGTTTTTAAGTGGAACTTGTCTTTGACAATCTTAGCTATTCATAGAGAATTCCAAGCAAAGTGATGATGTTGTAACCTGGTTTCTTCATATTGTTTATAGAAAAAAGCAATAGAAGAGAGGTAAATTGAAGGCATTGTTAAGAAAAAGGAACCAGAACTTGAAGATACAGAAAATGCTCATGTTGTAGTCATAAAGAGCAAAATGAAAAACAGAGAGAACAACAAGGGCATGTCTGGACAGTCACTCCATAGAGAAATTATTTATACATTTTAATCAATTATTTCAGCTAAAGCTAGTAATGGAAATGGTATCATACCAACGGAAACCCTGATTCTTGGGAGGAAAAGGGACAGAGAAAATGAAACAGAATTAAGGAACACTCCTGGAATTCTGAGATTCTATGATAAGACAATAGAGTTATCCAGCATTATTCTCAAGAAACAGAATAACCCTAAAGTATATTCAAAGATTCTCAGATGTACAGCTCCCATTGCAGGGTAGGGAATATAATTGGGTTGTTTTGGTCTGTTTGTTTTCTATTTTTGGATAGTCAAGATATTGCCACTCATTACCTGAGAAGCAAGCCCAACCTACTGGTCTGAAGGATGAACAAGACTCAGTAACAAAAGAAATTAGCTTATTCGTAGGGCTGTAGAAGTGAAGTTATCACCTGAGTGTTCCTAAAGAGCAGAACACTTAATCAAAGAGGGATATACTCAATCCCTAAGGTCAAATAGAATTTGCTTCCTGTGCTTTGCTCTTGCTTAAAACTCATCATTCCTTCCTTGTTTCTTATTTTATCTTTTTCATTGGGAGTGTCCACCTTCTGCCTATCCCATATTGCAAATGTTAATAGTGTATATTCTGTTTGGTTTTTTAGGTTCATAGGTGGAGAATTTTCTGCATGATAACTTATGCTTAACTCACTCAGATATGATTTACATGATATTTAAATGAGCCTGTGGACTTGGGATTAATAGATTAAGACTTTTGAGGCTGTAGGATGAGGAGAATGTGTTTTTCATGTGAGGACATAAATTTTGGGGACCAGAAGCAGAAAGTTATAAGATGAATTGTATCCCTTGAAAATTCTTTTGCTGAAACCTAGATCTTCCAACTTGACTGTCTTCAGGGATAGGACTGGTAAAGGAACCTCTAGAACTGTCTGCAGTGGTCATGATTGTAACACCATAACTCTGGGAGGTTGAGGAAAGTGGATCACAAGTTCAAACCAAGCCTGGGACACAGTAAATTAACAAAAACAATGTGATCTCGGGTTATAAAGGCCCTGAGTTTAACCCCCAGAAATGCAGAAAAAATGATTGAATTAAATCACAGGAACAGCTTCCTAAATAAATAGAACTATGAGAGGGAGTAGCAAAACTAGAATGTTCTCTTTTTCCTTTCCCTCTCCCTCCCTTCTTTATCCCATGTGAGTATCTCCATTTGTGTTTTTGTGTGAAAAGGCCATATGATTAAACAGCAAGAAGTCGACATTCCTTTTGGTCATCTTTTTCAACAGAAAATAACCCTGCTTGTAACTTATTTTTTAACTCTGTCCTCAAGAACATGGAGAAACTAATTTTTGTTGAAGTCAATTAGTTTGAGTAAAGTAATATAAAGTTATTTAGCACCAAGGAGAAAGAAAATATAGGTAAAGAAAGATTTCCAGAATGACAGGATATTTTTCAAAAGAACTGTAAGGAGCAAGTACGAACCCAAGCACAATAATCCAATAAACATTTATTAAGCCCTAGATCAGGCAGATGTTGTTGACTGTTTGATCAATTATCATTGCCTTTTCCCATCCCATGTAATTTCTGCTTTATTTCTTGTATGAAAGATCACCTACCTTCAATGCATACAATAGGGAAAAGTAACATGAAAAATTTTGAATATTTTTGTGTTGGTTTCATCACAGAGATTTTAACAAAGCACTATAAAACAGAGAGGAATTTTGTCTGGATATGGTCGAGCTGAAAGGAAAAAGAACACAATAGAGATTTAGCCAGGATGGTAGCATATACCTGTTATCCTAGCAATCTGCAAGGTATGACATGAGAGTTGCATGTTCTAGCCCAGTCTGGGAAATGCTGAGACACTATCTCAAATAAAATAGAATAGAATAAAATAAAATAAAATAAAATAAAATAAAATAAGAAGGGCTGATGATGTAGTTCAGTGCAAAGGTCTTGGGATCCATTCTCAGTAACACCATGAATAAGAAAATACAACCTGAGAAGGGTACTATCTGTCATAGGTCTTCAAATGACAAAATCCGTTCCTATGGAATTTCCTCTGAATTTATAAAACCAAATTTTCTACCCTTAAACTGAAGCTAGTGACATTACAAAAATTAGGAAATAAATGACTGTAAAAAAATGCCATCTTTTTTGCAGAGTTCATTAAACTAAATGTCAGGAGTTAAAAAGAATTATGTTCAATATAGTCAAGATTTTGTTAATAATATTAATCTAACAAATAAGTATTATGTTTTGTATTCAGAATGTATTCAGAGATGTGTTTATTGGATCTTGGGGACACTATACTGATTAGTGGATTAATTCTTTGATGCATTTATGACTGAATATGTTAAGGGGTGGGACCTGGTTCAATGTGGGTTACTAGAGATATGCCCTGGAATGGCATATAACCATCCCATATTTCTCCATTCTCTCTATATTCCTGTCTACTTTGACATAAACTGCTCTCCTCTATTAGACACTTTCACTATGCACTTCATACCTCTGAGTTAGCCAACAATGGAGTGAATCCTCTGAAATCATGCACCAAAATAAATCTCTACTCCTATAAGTTGTAAATATCAGGTATTGAGTCTCAGCAATCAGAGGAAAAGAATGCAGACATATGTTGGTGTCAGGATGGGGTCATTGCCACCACTGTTCCCATTCATGTGGTTTAGACCTCTTTGGAAATAGTTTGTCAGAGGAGTTCAGAAAGCTTTAGAGAAGCTAGAATACTGTAAACTGAGTTTTATAGCAGATTCAGGTTAGAACTTAGAAGATCAGAATGCTGATAGAACACAATAAAAGCTATATTCAAGAGGTTTCAGTTAAGAATATTGTCAATTGTACTCAAGGTCCTGTATCTGGTCCTGTGACACAAAATTTGTCTACATTATGTCCATGTCCTGACACTTTGCAGGAGACTGAGATTACAGGTACCTGACTAATTAATCTAGAGAAGAATTAAAAGGCCATCCAGCATTGATTCTGTGGCATTAGCACTGCTGGTGGCTTTTAGCCAGAACAATATAAAAATCAGGAACAAAGAAGCAAATATGAAAGCCAAAAGATACAAAAAGTATGTAGTTTTAACAGAAAGAAAGTATGCAGCATTGAGGCTTTGGAGGACACAGTTGCTGAAAAGATTAGCATAAATAAAGCCAAAAGTTTTTCATCAGAACAATAGGAAAGATGCTTTGAGGGCATCTTAGGAATCAGAAAGGTCTTGTCATTCACTGGTACAAATGAATAAAAGGGTAAATGAAAATTATGTTGAGAAACACTGCCTGGAGAAATCAGCCCCAGGAAAAGGGCCTCCTAGGAAATTAAATTGGATTTCTGGGATTTGATTCATAGTGCTCGTCATCCAGGCACACAGAGGCTTCTGCAGCCATGATCCAAGGGGCCTAGCTAGTGACAAACCTTGATATCATCCATGTCATGTTGGCTTTACCAGTATACAAGATGATGACAGGGAGACTTCCACCCAGATTTCAAGAGAAACCCTTGAATGCCAGGCAACTACCCTTAATAGGGAAGTGTATGATGCTACAAAAGTGAAACTGAAAGTTCCATAGAAACCCCAAACATTTTTAAATGCCAAAGGAGTGGAACACCAGATTAAAGCCACAGGCAGTGAATAATTCTAACACAAGAAAGCAGCTATGAAGTTTGAAAACAACAGTGCTTTAGTAATAGGGCCACCCAAGCCCAGTGGAGCTAACACATTGCTACAAAATACATCAGGTTCTGGACCTTTAGCTGCAGGTTTAATGTGTGTTCTACTGGAGTTTGGTCTGATTCTTTTCTAGCCTTCTGTTCCTCCCTTCTGGAATGGGAATGTTGACATTGAACCTTTGTATACTGGAAATACTTCACTGTCTTTTTTATTTTTATAAAATAAAAAATAGCTAACAACTTTCTCTGAGACACAGAGGAGATTTTAAGCTTGGATTTTTTTAGCAATGTTAGAACTGTTAAAACTTTGGTGACTCTTAGAGATGGAGTAAATGCATAAAGAGATGGACATGAGTCTTTGGGGACCAGTGAGAGAATGTTATATTTTAGCTTTTTTCTCCAGAAAGCTTCTTGTGTACAGAGATGGAACATCTTTAAAATGACTGGATTATGGGGAAACTATACACATTAGTGGATTAATTGCATTCATAGCTGAATGTGTGGTAGGAAGTGAAGCCTGGTTAGAATAGGTGGGTCACTGAGGCTGTGACCTGAAAAGGTACATTTCCTTCTCTGGGACTTCTTTCTGACATGAGCAGTTGTTCTCTGCAAGTCCCTTCTACCATTCCATTCCTACCTTGGAACCAGCTGACTGTGGATTGAATCCTTTTAAAACCATGAGTCAAAATTAACTTTTTTAAATTGTGAGAGTCAGATTTTGTGTCTTAAAGGTGAGGAAATGAACAAGCATTTTAAAAGATTGCCATGTTTTTGAGGGTCATGTATGGAAGAAAACTTAATTATTTGGTAACTATGGATTTTCAATCTTTTAAAATGTTTTTATTTTAAAAAGCAAAATAGGAAAAAGGATAGAAATGATACATAATTTCAAAAAAATAGTGGACAGTTAACACTAGTTAATATAATGCATATTATTACCTTAGAAGTAGTTGTTCAGAACACTTTCTTCTAAGGTTAAACTGGTGACTTTAAAGTTGACGTGGATTAACGCGGATTTTCAATCCTAAAAGTCACCAGTTTTACTTTAGAAGAAGGTGTTCTACAGCAGCAGTGCACATGAAGGAAGGGTCCATCTCTGTTGTGGCAATGGAACTCAGTGCAGAAGTTAGCTTTTTGTAAGAGTAGAATCATTATCCTCAAGATTAGTCAATAAGGTCCTTATTCCACAGCCAAGAAGATACTCCTAATCATTGTTACTAAGCAAGAAGTACACGCTGTGAAGAAGAAAGGATTGTATCTCCAATGCTGCTCATTTTGAAGCACACATCTTTCTTACAGGTACTATACTTCTGTTCCTCCATTTGTATCATTTGTTTTGGAGGCAGATAACTCCACACCACAAGTACAGTGTGCTGGACATAGCTGTTTTTCTGTGAACCAATGCTCTGGTCTCTTTTCCATTATCAAGGCTGCTTGTAAAGAGAAAGTAATTACTGCGTGTGTGCATGCGTGTGTGCATGTGTGTGTGTAACTTGTGTGCATGTGTGCACAAGTACATGTATGTAAGCACTCTTATTTATTATTGTTGTTGCAAAATACACTTTGCATAAAAATTAACCATTTAAAGTGAACGATTCTATGTCAGTTAATACATTCACAGTGCTGTATAATACTCACTGCTAACTCCAGAAATATTTCATTGTCAAAAATAAATTCAAATTACATAGTCACTGCTGTTCTCCCCTTTCCCATCTCCTGAAACCCAGTTACCTACTTGCTGTTTCTATGGATTTTCCCATTCTGAACATTTTAGAATTTTCTTTTATCTAGTTATTTCCATCTAAGTTCTATTCAGTAAAAGACAAGGACTGTTTAATCAAACAAAGTTAAGAAAATTTTAGCTCCAAAACAATCAGATTCCTTATATATTTTACATCAAAACTATCCAATATAGTAAACTACATAAATTCTATATGACTTTTTTCTTTTCTTAAACAATATAATGATTAAAGTATTTTTAAGCAATTCTCCATACACCTGTACTGATTTAGCCTTATATTTCTTTGTGTTGCTGGGGGATAATAATGAACAGAACTTGACAAAATTTTCTTTATATTTGGGCAGAGACCTCCACTGAGATTTGTTTAATGCTGTCTAATGACATGATATTTTGAAAGTCACTGAATTTTGCATGAGAAAAAAGGAAAATACTGAGCACTCATTTCAATTACACAAATGTATGTTCCAGAGTATAAAGTTGAAAATAAATATTGTCTTAATATGTCAAATTGTTGATGGATAATTTTAGGCCTTGGCTTTTTGCATTATTTTATGATCTTTGTATGCAGATTATTATTTTCCAAATTATCTGTGAAGTACATAAGTCTCTAGAGTTAGAGGCTAAACTGCATTTGAAAATATCTCTTATACACTGACAGTAGAAATCTAGGTTGGTAAAACAAAGATGGAAAACAGTATATATATTTCTAAAGAAATTGAAAATAGAACTGCCATAAGACCCAATCTATTTCTTAACATATATATGAACTTATGAAGATTGTTGCATTCTTGTATTCAGTGCAGCATTACTGTGCTAGCAGAGATTTGGAAACAACCTAAGTGTCCATCCGTGTTCAAATGGATAAAGAAACTATGATATATAGGTACATGTATACAAAAGAATGTCATGCAATCCTAAAAAAAGAGTAAGATCTATTTACCAGTACATGGATGATCTTTGACAACAGTTTGCCAAGTGAAATGAGCCAGATGCAGAAAAAAATTTATATAATCTACCTTTTATGCAGGATTTTTTAAAAATTTGGATAAAGAGAGACAGGCCAGATAGTGACAAGAGTATAGAGGAAAGGAGAAAATGGGGAAACGTAGGCCAAAACATTCAGAGTAACAGATATGTAGAATGATCAAGTCTAGAAACATGAGCACTACAAGTAATAAAACTCTATTGTACATGGAATTCATGCTAAATGATATTTTAGATGCTCTTGAGATAAAAGCAAAACTCCATGGGTAATTATGTGAGATGATGAATATGTTAATTTGTTTCAGTATAGTAACTCTTTTAGTATACTATATATACAAAATATCAAGTTGTATGCAGTAAATATATGAAATAAAAATAAAATGTTTTAACTATTAAGTTGTGCTATTGAGCAAGGTTCTTAATTCCTATGAGCCTTAGATCTTCATTTATAAAATTAAGGTTTTATTATATACCACATAGAGGTATAAATCTTAACTGAGGTGCTAATTGACATATATATGCACATATCAATATACATATCTGAACTTTATACATTCTAATTGATGCATTTGATTATCAGGAAATAGTTGTTTCTTTTTTAAAAACAGCTTAGTTTGAGCTTTTGAATTTGTCTCTTTTGACTTCTTTGTGCTAAAAATGTAAACATAGGGCTATGTGTTTAATAAGAACCTCTCATGCTCTAGGTTTCCATGATTCTAAGGAAGTATTGATATAAATATTCTATTGCAAATAGCTGAAGATTTTTAAATGTGGGTTTGATGTTAAATAACAAAAAAAGGAATTCATAATTAATAAAGGCTTCAGGGGTGCTGTTGCGTCACAGTGACAGCACTAGGTGTTTGCTGAGGCATTTTGAATGCTTGGTCCTGATCCTAGAAGAAGAAATCAACAAACTGGAGGAGGAAATAGACAAACTATGGTAAAAGCAACATCAGGTAATATTTCCTAAGACTATTTGATGTCCTTGAGGAAAAGTAGTGTTTTGGAAAAAAAATGGGTGCTTTGCTGCTTCCACGAACACTAGAAAGAGGCATTTCCTGCCCTCTTCTCATTGAGCATGTTTTTGAAGATTGTTTTTGATTCTCTACTGTGGGTTTCCATCAAGACAAATGCTCTTTTTCAGGGTGCTCTTCAAATCTCTTTTTCAGTGGGAAAGTGGCAGTGACTCGTCTGATGGGCAAATTTGAGACAGCCAGGCATGCGTGGCACACCTTGTCTTCCTTCCACTGGAGATCAAGGTGTCTGCTCTGGAATCTCTCATTCTATTGCTCCAGGAATGTCAACTGGATGAGGGTGACCTGGGCCCATCTGCAGGGCAAAGAAAGCAGATATTCTAGCCTTCCCTTTGAACAAACCTAATAATATACAGTGATTTGCTAATTATCAGTAACAAAGGCAATATTTTAGTTATTATTTTAGTTATTATTCTTTGTTTTTGTTTTTGGTGTTATTCACTGGATAGGAAATAATGATACTATCTGTGAAGGGCACTTTGGAAAATAGAACAAGGAAAGTTCTGAAATAGTCTAAGGAAGAATAAATGCTCCAAGAGTGGTGGGTGATAGCAAGTGATAAGGAAAGAGATAAAGCACTTTGTAATCACCTCCTCCATCATCTCAGTTTAGCAATACTGAGTCACATCCCTTTTTACATCTATCAAGCCAACACTATTCAGAAGTATGTCCTTCAGAAGACTAACCTTTTAACATTCTTTGTCAAAAACTCTCTTCAGACACATTCAGGTCAAGCCTTTAGCTTACACAGTAAGAATCTTTAATTTATTTAAGATTATTTGATTCTTTTATTTGGCTGCTTTTCTATCTTTCCTTGTAAGATGTTTTTGCTATCCAGGAATAATTTATTTTGATATAGAATTATATACATGTATTCATATCTCATACTGTAAAAAAATTGAATGAACTGTGTAAAACAATAGTACTATGTGAGCGTTAGAAAATGGACAGTAAAAATGCTTTCACTCGAAATTCCCTGAACATTAATTCATTACTCTTGCTTCAGGAAGAAATGCTGACAGAGTTAATTTGGCATGTAATCGAGAGGTGAAATCCAGTTGGAATCTAGAATGTGCACCACTTTGCCAAACATCTAGTATAATATTTTTTTAATTGGGCCATTCTTGACATTCTTTCTAAGATTGAGCCTTTTGAATGTTCAACGAATTTGGAGGATTTAAGTGAGATAATGGACTTGGCTCTGGCTCTGTCAGGCAGCACTTTGGCAAGTAGAGTTCAACAAATGGCCTGCACCTGTTCGTGCTCCAAAAAATGTGAAGTGAATAAACTTCACTTCCTTAAATTTAGGGAGGCTGCAGCTTAAAGTGCTCACATGTAGGTTGCATTTGCAAGAAAATATTGGATGGCTATAAAAATGAAATTTAAAATTCCACGATTAGTAAGAGATACATAGGTGACCTAAGATATTTTTAAGCATTGCTGTTGCTGCTATATTAATTCATTTGTTATTACTTAAGCAACACAACTACTTTTAATTTTCTTAGGTGATACACAATTTACATATTAAACAACTCCAAAATATAGAATAAAATTACATTATCAGTCACTCACATACACAGCACAATGTAAAAGCCAAAACGTAACTATAATAGTGTCCTGCATTAGCAGGAAAACGAGGTATAAATTATTGGCAGTTATAAATATATCTTAGCAGAGGCAGCATAAACAAAATGAATATTAGAAAATATGAGGGAGGCCTTCACAATTCCTCCAAAAGAGCCCATATGGTTTACTTTACCTAATATATGTCTTATGTTTTTCATACTACTTTTGTACAGAATACACAGTCCAACGTACTCCACCTGACTGACTGATAGGAGGTAAATATTTGATGGTAAATAGGTTTTGAAAAGACATGTACCTAGCAACAAAAATAAAATGCTGAGCCCCTATCCAAAGAGTGTTTGGGTTGTAAAAGTGACAGCAAAATAAATGCTATGAAATTAAAATAATGAGAGAGATTGGGGTGGCAGAGAGAAAGAGAAAAAGAGAGAAGCGAAAATGAGGATGCAGCCTGTGATGAAAAAAGAATACACACATATCTATGTGTTATATGGAAAACAAGCACTAATAAATATTCAGCTTCACAGTAGAGAAATGTTATCATGAGACATATGTAGAGATGACATTCAAACATCCAATCAAATTTTCCAAGGCTATTGTGCATCAATGTTATGATTTTTACTGTTTTATATCTAAGCCAATAATAAGCATCTTCGAAGATAACATTTAAGTACTATCTAAATATTTCAGATAGAACTCCGCCTCCAAGATGGCCACCCAGAAGACACCGTGACAGGGAGGCTCCCTGAATATACCATCAAAATGCTGGAATATAAACTAATATAATAACAGAGAGAAGGAAAAAAGAGGGAGATGAGTCCTCTGGACCCAAGAAGAATCTAAAACGAGAACTGCAGCCCACGGAAAGAGTAAAAGAATGAAATAAACAAAGGC